>CM053508.1:26518079-26587248 GCA_028627145.1 Eidolon dupreanum
ATTGTAAATAGGAAGGTAGGTTGTATATTTTTGTATTAACATTATATGTATATAGAAATCAACTCTGCCATTTCAATAATATCTCATTTAGCAAGTTGAAATGGGGGTTCTATTTCTGATGAACTCTGCAATTATTTGTATAGTTATATTTAAAATCTAAAACTAGTAAATAATGTAAAATACATTTTTATGTTTTCTTAAAAGCCAGGTAAAATAGTTCTCCTAGGAATGAAAATATTCTGTAGTTATAATGAAAACTCATATTTTCTTTTATTTATACCATTGTCCTCAAACATTACAGAATTTCTAGCACATGTGTCAATTTTAAGATTAATGAAGAAATTTTGTGAATAAATATTAGGCAAAATCATGATTATGCAGTTGGACGTTATTAGCCTAATTTAGTGGGTCAACCTAAAAAATACTATAGGTAGCTTATGTAATTTAAGAAACTTCAGAAGGCAGCTAGATTCTCCAAAATAGCTTCCCCTTTATCCAATTTTAGTCTCTTATATCAACTTCAAAGTGGAATTATTATCTTTATTAAATTGGTTGATTTTCTAGCTAAATAGATCCTGATATTATAATACAAATACCAGGACATTAGCATACACAAGACAAAGAAAGTTTCTTTGGGAAAACAGCAGAGCTCCCAGTTCTGGTAGGAAGTAGAGGGGTTCAAAATTATTGTGCAGGATTCCTGTATTCCAAGGGTTCAAGTAAGTGCTGGGGCAATGTACCAGAGACATACTGACCCTACTCACTAATCTGCTTAAACATGATGGACTACTATTAAACTCTATCTGAAACAAAACAAAACAAACAGACAAAAAACACTGAAGAATATTTAGAGCTTAAGGCATAATAAGGAAATTAATTACTCTAATTTTTCCATGAATTTTAAAATAAATTCTCACTGAAGAATGAAACTAATCAACAAAAACTATTATTGAAATTTTAGATAATTAATTTCAGGTAGAGGAATATAGATCATACTTGAGAGGAACTGACTATTTAGTGTCCAATTTAAAATTTTCAAATACATTATATTCACATACAATCTATGATATAAAGAAAATATAAGATAAGCCTAGTGTTCTCGTCAGTACAGACAAAGGCAAGTTGACAAGTTTCTCATGCACTTGAGCAATTATTGCTAACCTTTGAATGGACAGCATGAAGTAGGAAGGGGGTATTTTTTAAAATCTATGCTACATAAATATGATCTGTACTCATAAACCTTCATTAATAATGTGGTTCTTAAATTTGCTGCTTTGATAATATGTGATAAATGGAGAATTAAATAATACTGTTTTTTTTTTGTAATGCTCAATCTGCAGTTTAAAGTTATATTATCCTGAAATCTAAACTGTTTCAGTTGGCACTGTGGTAACTCATTGTGCCAAAAAAGAGTTTTCTGGAAGACTCTAGATTTAACCACATGCAAGTATGAGAGATACTTTTAAAGAAGGCTAAAGACAAGTCTCAGAGAATTGAAAAGATATTTTGCTAGTCACATTTCTAAGCTGTTATTTTTTACCAATGCAGACATGTACATGTTTAAGACTTTCAATCTTAAACTTGCCTTGGTTATAGTAGATTTTTGCTTCTAGATGAGAGGCTAGCTTCCTCCATATATAATATAATCTAGAATTGAATGGAAGCTCCTGGAAGCTTCCATATCACTCTCCTTTGTTGTTAATAGCTTATCACACTATCTTGGAAATTTAAGTTGATTGATCACTTAGGTACATCCAGTAACCAGCAGTTAAAGCATTGGTTTATTGAGTATTAATATGTACCACATGATTATCACTTAAAAGAAAGTCTTATACAATATGTATGTTATTTAGTTGAAATTTTAAATGTTTTATTGTGAAATAAAGCACACGGACATGTGCATAGAAATATAACTACAATTTAGCCAACAATTATAAAGCAGATACCCATGTAAGTCCACTTGGTCAGAAGCTTACCTTTATGTGTTTTCCCAGTTACAACTCATCCCTCCTCTCCTAAGCGAACCACTATGATAGATATTTTTAACATGTAGCTTATGTTCTAAGCATAATGATGCTTGAAGTAGTGTACTTTCAAACAATATATAGAAAAATGAATTATTTCAAATTAAGCACTAACAAGCTATCAGAGGCTAAATTACTACTACCATATCATTTTGAAGTCTAGATATATTCTGAGCAAAAGTATTGTTTATTGCAACTGAACCATGGTGAACTAGAAATTGTTTTCCATAAAATGTCAGAATTTAAAGAAAATAAAGAGTAGTTAATTTTAGAACGAGGTATGGGATCCATTCTTCATGTCTCTTTCACCCATTTCTTTTTCCCTGACAAACTAGAAAGAAATATTGTGTTATAAAAAAGAAACTGAATTAAGAATTTAAAAGCTTGGTAATTTTCCAAGGTTAGCTATTATCTTAGTGTACTGGGCAAATCATTTAACCTTTATTAATATATAGGGTGAATATAGTATGTGATGATATAAATCAATGTATCTAGTAAATTAAGTTATTATAAAAGGTGTGAAATTTATTTTTTAAGCTGAAATTCTAAGCATGACACAAAATAATTACCAACTGCAATGATTATGGTGATAACTATCACTTATCAAATGTTTATTAATTGTCAAACACACTAAATACTGTGCATATCATTTTTGATTTATCCCTATTGATTTAGTGGTTGAGCAAAGAATGAAATCCAAATCCACCTGAACCACAGACCCTGCTCTTATCAGCTCTCTGAACCTTTAGCTATATCAATATCTACATAGCTAGTGACCTACATATGCAGATACACAAATCTGCACAATAAAATGAGAAAAACTCAGTACAGTTTAATTTTAAGGTAAAGAAAATCATATACATTGTGTACGTGCACACAAATGTGATGAGATATGTAAATGTAGATATTCACTGTATAAGAGATATATGCACTATGTGTGTGTGTGTGTGTGTATGTGTGTGTGTGTATAAAATAAATATCAAGTACTATAAACCTGCTTTCTGGAAAAGACGCTGACGGGATGGACTAATATTTTCACATACAATGTAAAATATTCTATACTGAAAAACAGAGGAATCAATAAGAATAATGTACCCTAAGTTAGATTTAAATTGGTCTTGATATCATACTATGAACATTTTTTATTGAAGGCATCAAAAAGTATTTTTTGTGGAACTTTCTGTTTCTTTGAATGCCTAGTGCCACTTCTTTGACATTCCTTTAAGAAGCATGTTTATATTTTTATACAGAGTTTACTTGCACTCAATATTTTATTTATTTATTTTTTAATATTTGATCTATTGGTACTAGTTCAGTGTATCAGTTGCGGATGTTGAAACTAACAAATAACTATAACCCAAACTTTATAAATATAGGGTTTTCAGTAGCTATATGCTACCAGATATGAGATTGTGTAGTATCCACATAGTAATTAGGTCCTAATGTCTTCTGGTAAGGCAGCTATTTATTTTAAGCAAAGTTACTCACTGGCACTCTTAAATGAAGAATATTCAGGACCATGTACCAACAAGTCTGTACCACCTGGTTTTTCTGCCAGCAACAAACAGATCACAGCTTCTCGGCTGAGCTCAATATGAAGTGCCTTGTGTTTACAAGGCGTACACAAAGTAATTTCCACTGTGTCTTTAAATACTGGAATCACATTCAGGAAAGTAAGAATGCCATGCTTTGAGATACAGGGTAGCAAGTTGATCTAAGGTAAATCCATATTAACATCTCCCATCTCATTTTCCTGCCATGGCAGATGGTCAGTGAATAAAATAATTCACAGACCCCTTCAAGTACATTACTATTACTGATACATTACTCTTTTATTCCCTCTTTCTCTTTTTCCCTTCTTTCCTATGCTTCTTGTTTCTTAGTGCACATCTAAAAACATGTAAATAAAGTGTATGGCTCATCTGGCCCTAAATTCAACTCTTTAAAAAAAAAATCTATGGCATGTACAGACCAATTGTTCATTAAGTATGTTTTATCTCTTCTACCTGGGTGGTACCTAATCAACTGAACACTGAGTTCCTACATCATTGCCATGTGGTAAATAGATTCCTATTATCTTAAAGCTGCCTTTTAGAACAACAAATTATTTTTTCTTCAATCATTACTTAAAGAAGATTTTAACGAACAAAGAAGAACACATGGTTTATGTATCAATATTTTCCCACAGTGCTACTTCTCTTTCTACCAACACTTTCCACAATGGGCAAGGAGGCAGCTGGGACATAAACATTAGGGGATACAACGAATGGTGAGACAGAGAATTGAAAACATTTTCTGCACAGACCATATTGGAAGGCAGGTCTGTGATGATTTCCAGGCTGCCTTATTGTTTTCCTCTCTACTAAGTCCATTACAGAACTTGTTTCAAAACATTTTGATGACTGTGAGCTGATGAGAAATTATAAGACACAGGAGATATTCACTTAAAATTTTAAGGAACATAGTTCAAAACATGTTTTTTGTTTTTTCCAGTACCAAAAAAAGAAAAGAAAAGATTATCAAAATAGGTATTTTTGGTACTTCATGGACAGTTACACAGGTATCTAGTACTCTTAAAAAAATCGGTTTTCATTGGCCTGGTAGCTTCCATGTCCCAGTCCAGCATTTTTCTCCTTGTGAGAGAAAACAGAGTATATACATGGGCAAACAAGATGCCTCATCTGTCTACTTACAGCCTTTCTCACTTAGCAAAAAACAGTAGCAAGGGTGTACATTTTATATATAGTTTTTCGACATAAAATTACAATTGAATGTATAAGCACATAGTTAGAGCTTATTGGCTGATAGCACAATTAGCATTTAGTAAATAACAGTGGGTCGCTCATTCAGTAGAAACTCTAATTTGTTCAAATTTAGAACTTGTATCTTCTCTCCTATATTTTATCTTCTTTTTTTTTTCAGCTTAATTAACTCTCTGGCTTACAAAGTTAGTCATTTTTTTTCAATATTCCACATTGTTTTTCAAAGGCTCAGTTTTCATGTGATAGGAGCAGCTTTCTTAATGGGATATATGTAATGCCTCTGGTACTGGAGAAAATATGCTCTATATGTAAACCTCTAGGTCCTTCTCACAGAAAAGAGTCAAAGCTCATTGTACTTCTCACACAGCATTCCCTTTATCTTGCTTTTTCTGATCTAGGGAGTACCTTAGTGATTTCAGTCAAATTACTGAGCTGGGAGTTGCTCCTGGAATTCTGATCTGGACATCATAATGGCAGACAGAACATGGAAAAGTATCATCTATATCATTCCAGGACATATTGATGTAGAAGGGACAGAAGTTTTACCCATAGTTGGTGGGCACAAGTAATCCTGACAGATGTGGCAGCTAGACTTCTCTTGGTGGTCTGCCAGAGCTGTCACAAATTTCACTGAGCCATGAATAAAGTTTAGAGGTTAAGATATATTCCCTTCATTGAGCCTGCCTCTCCAGAGCTCAAGACCCAGTGAGATATGGACATCCCCCAGACCTCAAATATGACTAGCTTTAGGTTTTACTGGCCTGGCATACTGAAAGCTAGAACTGAAGTCTTGTTTAGCTTCCTTCCTCTTAGCTCCAGAGGTAGCTGCCAATTAGGATCCACAACTTTCAGATCCATCACATGTTGCCTGCCCATCTAAAGTTAAACTCAATGACTTTCTCCTTATAGACAATAACCACAGATCCAAGCAAGCAGTCATTCCCTTACCATGTAGACATCTAGAGAATGCCACCTTACCAAATGACAAATCAATGAGCTGAAGCAGGTGTCTCAGAGGCTAAGGACCGAGACTGAGTGGAGACTCTAAGCCACATCCTGCTCAGATCTTATACCAAAGGCAAACACTTGTCTGCTGCAGTGATTGGTATTCCCCAGAAATGGCCACTATAGTATTTTAAAGATCATCACAAACACATACATAAACATTAACACACACACTCTAATCCAAACCAACTATGCAAAACTGAAAATGAATTTAACCACAATCTGCAAAGAGAGAAGCCTGCTTTCACTGATTTCTCCCTTGACCCACTTCAGTTCATTTCCAAAAATAAACCAGATTAACTGACTTAAAACATTTCATATTGACCCTGTACACCAGCGATTTTCCAAGTGTGGTCATTGGTCCAGCAATAAAATCTGGGGTCTGGCTGCAGAATTACAGAGTCAAAAATTCTGATGAAAAAGTCAGAAACCTGTATTTTTATAATCCCTCTAAGTATTTTCCAATGTACCTAAATTTTGGTAGCTACTGCCCTACACAAAACCTTGCAAGGGCTTACTCAGAATTAAAGCCAAAATCCTTGAGATGGTCTAAAACCTAAAGAAGTTTTCTATTCACCTACCTCTTTCCTGCTTGGTAACTTTTTCAGATGTATCAGTCTCCTGGCTGTTCCTTGAATAAACCAGATTCTCTAACATCTCATTACATTGTACTATTTCTTTCCTTTGCTTAATATCTTTTCCTAGTTATGCATATATTTCAATAACTCCTATTTATGGTTAATAAAATTATATAGGTTTCAAGTGCACAATTTAATAATACATCATCTGTATATTGCATTATGTGTTTACCATTCAAAGTTAAATTTCCTTCTGTCACCATGTATTTGAACCCCCTTATACTTATTTATCCTCAGCCCCACTTTCCCTCTGGTAACTATTAAACTGTTGTTTGTATCTATGAGTTTTTGTTTATCTTGTTTGTTTATTGCTTTCAGTTTTATATTTCACAAATTAATGAAATCACATGGTTCTGAACTTTTTCTGTCTGGCTTATTTCGCTTACTATGATTATCTCACAGTCCATCCATATTGTTGCAAATGGTAGTGTTTCATATACTCTTATAGCTGAGTAATATTATATTGTATATCTGTACCACAGCTTCTTTATCCAATCATCTGTTGTAGGACACTTTGTTTCCATGACCAGGCCACTGTGAATATTGCTGCTATGAACCTCAGTGTGTGTATACCTTTTTGAATATGTGTTTTTAAGTAGTTGGGGTAAACACCCAGTAGAGGGATTGCTAGATCATGTTGTAGATCAATTCTTAGTTTTTTGAGGGCCCTCCATACTGTTTTCTATAGTGGCTGTACCAATTTGCAGTCCCACCAGCAGTGTATGAGGGTTCCTATTTCTTCACACCCTCTCGACACTTGTTTCCTGTCCTGTTGATAATAGCCATTCTAACAGGTGTGAAATGGTGTCTTATAGTGGTTTTAATCTGTATTTCCCTAATAGCTAGAAATTTTGAGCATTCTTTCATATGTTTGTTGGATATTTATATGTCTTCTTGGGAGAAATGTCTCTTCAGGTCTGCCCATTTTTTAATTGGATTGTTTGTTGTTGAGTTGTATGAGTTCTTTATATATTTTGGATATTAGCTCATTATCAGAATCATTGAATACATTGTTTTTCAGATTATATTAACTATGTCTATATTATTTCATAAATGCACACTTGATTTCAAATGTATGTTTTCTACTTGAGATTTAAAAGTTGTTGATTTCAACATAATTATGTTTAAACATCATTTAACTCTAGCACTTGAAAGCCTTTATATTTATAATATTTTTGTACTTTTATTCTTCATTATATCTTTGTTTTCTTTCTACAGCCTTTCCTCTTATGAAAGACTAATATTTTGTAAAATTTTTCTCCTTTATTTTCTTTCAGAATGTCTTAAGCAATATTGGAATTATAATTGACTTTTCATTTTATGTATTTTGAAATGTATAAAACATTTCTTGTATCAGAGAAAGACATATTCCTTTTGATAATAATTATCGCAATTGTCTACAATGCTGTTCATAAAGAGAATAAATCCTACTTAAATTTTTGTAAGAATTACTTTTATTCTAAGGTTAATTTTCACCTCTTTGCATATGAACTCTTCTTTATATATGACTTACTCAGAAATACTTAACACTATGTTTGTGAAACTACAAAATATGTTAATACATTTTCTAAACAGGACTTTTCAGGACTTTATCTAATTTTAATACCTCAAACTAGAGAAGCTTGTCTGAAACAGTGGAAACCATAGTAACTGGGACTTTGAATTTTATTGAATTTGCTGCCCACTCCTTTGTCCACATGATTTAGTACCACTGGATCTCAGTTTCCTCATCTACAAAATTAAAACTTTGGACTTTAGATTTTTGGAATTTGCAAATTATTTCACTTTATTTTACTTTCTCCCTAGACTTCTACGTAAAGCATAGATTTCAAGCTTCTTCTTTTCTTTTCTTTTTTTTTTCTTTTTTTTTTTTTTTTTTTTAGCGTATGGGATATTGACTACCATGGATTAACCTGTACACTAAATACCTATTCCTCACATTGGAACTTATTAATGCTTTTCTTTCATAATTCTCATCATTTATCCACTTTCACTAAATTTATCATGATCAGAAAATGTTAATTTATTTACTTTTTATAAATTTGTTTCATGGCTCAAAGTTTGCAGCTCAATATGGTGCTATATTGCCTTCAGTAAGTAACATGGTTTCCCTTTTTCATTTTTTTTTTCTTTTCTTGTGTTGTATCAAAGAAATTTCTCAGCAAAACTCCTCTTTAATAATTACTTTTCCCAGAGATCTTTCCTAAAGTTTATTTTTGGAATAAATGAAGGGAAGGATGAATAAAGGGATGGATAGTCAGTTTCATTAAAAACGATAATATTGTCTCTATGACTATGAAATAAAAAGAAAATAACAGTGGTACCTGGTCAAATAGCCATGGGAAATTTTATTGTTTCAATAATTTTAGTTGGTAAAAACATTTTAATAGTGAGTCTAGGGACTGTAAAACCTTCTACTTATTTTTTAAAACCTTTTGTTTTTTAAGAAAATGCTTTGAGTTACAAAAGTTTTAACTATAAATGATTTTCTTTAATTGAAGTCTTATTCAAAAAAAAATGAATAGGTGTTTTATATTGCTCTGAAGCCCTGGAGTTTTAGTTGTATAAACAAGGGTTGAAAGAAATACCATATTAAAATATGTGAATTTTATTTATTTATCAAAATTATTTTGTGCCTTTTCTTTTATAACTTCAATGTGTACATTGTTTATTTGCAGTCTCAGGGTCAACTTTCCTCCAGAGGCACCATGG
Source organism: Eidolon dupreanum (assembly GCA_028627145.1). Classification (NCBI taxonomy): domain Eukaryota; kingdom Metazoa; phylum Chordata; class Mammalia; order Chiroptera; family Pteropodidae; genus Eidolon; species Eidolon dupreanum. Next base: position 26,527,221 of record CM053508.1, read on the forward strand.
AATTTGTAGATGTGTTGCTATTTATTGCTATTACCAGTTTCTTTTTTATTACCTCTGTAGATTTTATCTGTCTGCAGTTCTCTACTCATCAAAGTGAGCCTTGCTGTTTTATCGACTCTGTGTGTGTGTGTGTGTGTGTGTGTGTGTGTGTGTGTGTGTACACACACACACACACACACACACATATATATATATATATATGTATGTGTGTGGGGGGGGAGAGAAAGAGATGGAGGTGGAAAGGGAGGGAAGGAGGGAAAGGAGGAAGAGAGGGAGGAGAGAGAAGGAGGGAGGGAAACCCAAAATGTAGAATACAGCAATTTTTCTCACCATTCTTTGAATTTTACTCAGACTGCTGTCACTTATAATTTGAACAGTCATGATATTTCTCACATGGATAATTCTCTTACCACTGCAAAACTATCCACAAGAATTTTACTTAATAAAACAGCAACTTCTACAGACAAACATCCAAATGGTCCTATTTTGTATTATATTTGTCTGAACTGTGTTTATATTTGTGGATTGCCTACTCTCCTGCTTGAATAATTACATGCTAAACTTTTCCTTAAATAACTATGTGCTAACCTTGATGTATTTATGACTCGGACTTTCTGACAACAGAATTTTTATCAACAAAGAATGATCAGTGAAATATCTATTTTTAAATACATACACTCAATTCTTACTATAATCAATGGTGATGTAATAAATAAGCTTACCATACTCTTTTATCCAGAATTTAACATTTAGTCTACATCTTGTTTGTTTAGAATTAAAATTTTAAATGTAATCAAATTATGTTTTTCCAAAAATAGAATTATTATACTATCTATATATAACTATATTTATAGTTATATCTGACCTACCCAAATGATTCATAGTTTCTTCTCAAGAGTACTGTATGTGGTGATTTTTGAGAAATAGATGAAGATTGAGGATAACAGGAAAGAGAAAAATAACAAAGTGATAAAAACTAATATGACTAACTGGAGGCATTCATAGACCACAAAATGAGATCTGTTATCAACTTAGAGATGATGGCCAATATGTGAAGGCTATAATTGCCCTAATGGAATGTACCTGAGTTACCAAAAATTTAAAGAGAAAAAGACTGCATGAAGAACATTTCAGTTTTGATGTTCAGAGAAGGTTTTGTGAGGTGACATGTGGACCAATAAGGGGATAAGGGCATATGATGACATATGACTCAGATACTATAAATACTCATGTTGCTATGGAGAGAATTCCAGGAAGAGAAGAGAGAAAGTGGAAAAGTCCTGAGTTGACAAGAATTCGAATTAAACCCAATACTAACTTTTTTTTAGCATGGTGATGTGAACAATTTATCTTCCTTTTTCTTATGCTTCCTGTTATTTTTGATATTGATTTGAAGACATAGGTTTTATTTTATGTTCTCTAATAACAAATATTTGAAGATATTATTTTTTTCTGAACACTGACTTCACTATGTCACCTGGGTTTTATTGCATAATTTTTAAATATTTTTCTCATTTATAAAATGGAGATAATCCATCTTCTAGGATTGTTGCATTAAATGAGTTACTGGATATAAAGGGCTAGAAAGAGGAACAGAAATATAATAATTGTTTAACATATGTTAGCTATTTCTTCCTCTTCATCTTCCATTTTATTGTTATTCTTAAATATATCCATAATTTATTGTGTATTATTTATGCATTATTGTACATTATTTGATTTTGTTTAGTGCATCTTAATGGCTTAGATTACTTTCTTATATTTGCATTTCATGATTTATAAAATCTAGATAGAATTTTTACTCCACTACAACATCCACAAAAAAATTAGAACACATATTTCTTCTATCTGCACATTACTCACTCTATATTATTTCTTGTTATTGCTTTCACCTCCATTTTCCATTTTAACTTTATATATGTTTAGAAAAATTATATTCTGTAATGGAAGCTATTTAGCATTATCTCTATGGTTTAATGGTTATTTTCATTGCTGTATAAAACAATTATTCCAAAACTTAGTGCCTTAAAACAGCGAACATTCTTTATCGCTCATTTTCTGTGGCCAGAATTCCAAGTGTTGCTTAGCTAAATGCGTCTTGACTCTAATTGGTGGTCTCTCATGAGGTGGCAGTCAAGCTCTTGGTGGGTACAGTCTCATCTCAAATTTCTACAGAGAGGTTTTATCAGGATTCAGTTCCTCACAGGTTGCCGGACTGAGGCAGTCAGGTTCTCATGGACTCAGGTCCTTCCCACATGGACATCTGCTTAGTGCAACTCACATCATGGCAGCAGGGTTACTTTGGAGCAGGTGAGGGAGAGAGCAAACCTAAGATGAAAGCCACTCTTTATACAATCTAATTTTGGAACTGATTTCTGCCATAGTCTATTCCTTAGAAGGACTAGACCATATTCAAAGGAAGGGAATTACACAAAGGAGGCAGGAACCGTTAGAGGGTTTCTTAAATTCTGCCTACCACAAATGCATTCAGTGCTCAGAGCTTTATCTTTTATATCCACAGTCAACAACTTTGCATTATTTATTTTGAATTGTCTTGTATTTATTCCCATTTCACACCATCAAATAGATTCTCCTACTCTGAAATTTGTGATATTTTAGAATTTATGCTCTGTGATTTATATTTCCCCTTGCACTCCCCCCAAACAAAAAAGATCATAAGTCTTAAGAGTTCTGTAATATTTTCTTATTTTGAGATGCCTGTTTGTTGCTTTTACCCAAATTATTACTTGGTAAAAATTATTGTCTTATTACTTTCCTTCAGGTAGAATTCTAAAGCCATCATATCACTGTTTTATGGAGCTTGATGCTAAGGAAAATGCTATCTCTGTTCAGCCAATTTTTTCATTGAAAATGATTTTCTTTATAGACATAGGTCAGTTATCCACTAAGGAAATAAGATAACAATGATCTGGGACAGCTAGAAATGTCAGCTTAGGATATTTTCTAACAGCTTCTTCATAAGTCAGTCATGAAATCATCCCTCTGGAGGCATTTTAATGCTAGTTGGCATAGACTTAGTGATTGTTAAGAGGCAGATATTTAGCTCAGTAACTATTCTACATTGCTTTAATTGCCATGAAAATTCTTTAATAGATGTTATTTTCCTCAATTTTATAATTGAGATAAGAGGTCTACAGTCTCTTACACAGAAGTAGTGGGCCAGATATGCGTTAGCATCCGAAATATTTCAGAGAGGTGATGTGATCCATTTATACTGTAAGTTTTGTCGCAACTCCAGGAGTGTCTACAGCAGCATGTCTAATCAAACTAATAAAATTTTAAAGTATCTGAGATAAAACATTTTTAGATGCACAGTGCAAAGAGTATTGTCTTCATGTTAATTAGAATAAATTTTACCACCAAGTATTTTTTTAAAAAACCTATAAAATCTTTTAGTTGTCAGAGCCTTTGAATTTTGGAATCGCAGATAAGGGGATGTGGGCATATGAATTCGTAAAGATATTATGCCCAAAGCTTAGCAATTGTAAAGTGGTTTCCCCATGTGTTTAAACTCTAAGATCACGTTCCTAAATGTTACACATCACAACTTAGAGGCGTATGGTGACCCCTAGTTTGGGAGTGTGTCTTTCTTTTGGGATTCCTCCCATTGCAAGGGGGGGGAGTGGGGACAATGAGAGTCAAATACTGATTCTGACACTTATTCAATGTCTGTGACTTTGATCCATTGCTAACCCTTTTAAAGCTTAGGTTTTTTCATTTGGCAAATGTTAATAATTACTCCCTTTGCAAATGACTTCCACAATATTAAATGATAATCCATAAAAAGGACTTAGCCAAATTTCTGTTATATAGTATTTACTAAAATACACTTTTTAATAAATTGTACATTTAAATTCCGTGTTTTTTCCCTAATGATTGTTATTAGCATATCTGAAAGTTTTTCCCTTTTGTCTCATATGTGCTTAAAAGGGCCTAATTTAGTGGGTATGTTATGTAAAAAAAGTTTTCTCTGTATTCTGTAGAGCCAAAGGGTAAAATATAGTCATGTTGACATGTAGATAAGTAATCTCTCCCTCTCTCTCCCTCTGTCTCTCTCTGTCTCTCTCTGATTCTCTGTCTCTGTCTGTCTGTCTGTCTCTCCATATATATACAGTCATAGGCCACATAAAAATGTTTTGTTCAGTGATGGACCACATATATGATGGTGGTCCCATCAGATTATAATGGAGCTGAAAAATTCCTATAGCCTAGTGACACTGTAGCCATAGTAATGTCCTAGTGCAATGTATTATGTTACTATTATTTACAGTATTCAGTACAGTAAAATGCTGTAGAGGTTTGTAGCCTAGGAGTTGTAGGGGAATAAAATTTGTCTCCCCAAAATTATTTCTCTTTGCCATAAGGAATATTTTAGATTGATTAATTTTAAAAGCAGCAGACATGGGAGAAGCTCTGAAAACCAACTAGAAGTAACCCTTTGTAAAAGATATTTACATTTATAAGAGTATCTCACTACCTATACCAGAACGAGGGGGTGACTTTATTTCTAGACACTGTTATCAATGCAGTAAACAATAATTTAAATCTGCATAACAACCTCACCCTTGTTTACTGTACTTTTTTCTGGTAACCTCCACAAGTGACTCCTCCCACACCCAACATCTTTTGTCTTCAGCTGAAGATGATATTGAAGATGGTAGCTTCAGACATTTTAGTGAGTTATTCAGTTTTCCTGGGTCTCTTCCATGTATACAGATGGTAAACATGTTATTAAACTTTTTTTTTCTGTTAATCTCTTTTTTTACAAAGATGGCTCAGCCAAGAATCTAGAAGGGTAAAAGGAAAATTATTTGTCCTCCCTTGCAGAGCAATAGGCTATACCATCTAGTTTTGTGTTGGTACATGCCATGGTATTTGCTCAAGGACAAAAATGCCTAAGGATATATTTCTCAGAATGTATCTCCTTTGTTAAGCAGAGCTTGTCTGTATATATGAAAGAGAAGAATATTTAGGTTTTGAAATAATCAGTAAAATAATCGAAAAATCAATACAAAACCTTCCATTAGTAAAATCAAGGGAGACATATAGCATATGACTACAACAAGAATAATAAAGTCTTCTTGGCATAAGGTGGACACTTTTGCTTAACTGGTCAATTTGGCAGTTTTGGGTTCCATTCTGTGGGAAGTTGTCCATTGTCTTCATTGAACACATGTAAGATAATAGTTGAAAATTAATTCCATCCTGGAGCTCACCACAACCCTAGAAAATGCTTTATCAATGTGAGCACATGGAGTACTTTGCCAGGCTGCATGAGGCAAAACAAATTTCAAAGAAAAAGTCAAAAGTTTATACATTTACAAATATTGAATCTATGGGTCGACAGCTAGGTCACTAAATCTTGTCAAGACAAATTTCTTGAATCTGAACTTCAGTCCAGTGGTTTTGGATCCTTAGCAATATGTTCACTGCTCTGTTCATCCTATCTTAAGATTTACAATTTCTTCTCGAACTCATCAATTGAAAAAAATTCAATCACTATGCATGAAACTGGGGTAATCCTCTCTTTGCTCCTGAGCTACCCCTCTATGAATGGATCTTTAAAAGATAGTGCGTAAGCTGTTTTTATTTGTTTGTTTGTGGTGTGAGGAATGATTGCCCAGCAAAAGAGGCTAAGCTTATTTCCCACTTAACCCCTACCCTGGCCAGGCTCACTGCCATTGCTAACACTTTAGCTTGACAAAAAGTAATTAGTTTTTGCAGCCCAAGCAGAAAATAATTATTTTGAGCCATTTAATGATTTATGACAATACACACACAATATTTTTACTGGTTACTGGGCTCTGCTCTTTGCTTTCTCCTCTTTAAAGCAGATCAACTTGTATTGCAACATATTTATAATGACAACAGTAGCAACTACCACACTCCATTATCCTGAAATTTTCAACCAAGTCTCCAAAAGCTCTTATCTCAGGAGGCAAATGGTCTGAATCCCAGGATACACTTAAACCACATGCTTCATTAATGCCAACTTCATTACCTGCCAACATCCTGGCTAAGTTAAAAGCATCCATAATGACTTCCACTACATGTGGATTCTGCTAACTCACCATTTTACAGACAGTCATTTGCTATTCTCAAATTCCATTTACAGTTTTAATAATTAGATACTTAATGCAATTTAAAGAAGTATAATTGAAATACATATAAATAAATGTGATTGGAAGAACTAGTTCTAACCAGGTCTTAAATTTATTTATTTATTTGTTCGTTTGTTTGTTTAATTTTTATTATGGTAACATTGGTTAACGAAATCTAGTAAGTTTCAAGTGTACAATTCAAAATTAAGTCATATTTATATTGCATGTGTGTTCAACTCCCATAGTTAGGTTTTTTTCTGTCACCACATATTTGACCCCTTTTACTCCATCTACCTCATCCTTTCCCCCAACCCTCTGGTAACCACTAGTCTACTGTCTCTGTCCATGAGTTTCTGTTTGTCTGTCCTACTCCTTTGTTGCTTTTAGGTTTATATCCCACATATAAGTGAAATCATGTGGTTTTCAGCTTTTTCTGTCTGGCTTATTTTGCTTGGCAAGATTATCTCACAGTCCATGTTGTCACAAATGGCAGAATTTCATCTCTTCTTATGGCTGAGTAATATTCCATTGTATACATGTACCACAGCTTATTTATACAATTATCTATCATAGGACACTTTGGTTGCTTCCATGTCTTGGCAATCATGAATAATGCTGCTAAGAACATCTGTGTGCAGATATCTTTTCAGATATGAGTTTTCAAGTCTTTGTGATAAATACCTAGTAAAGGGATTGCTGGAATATGTGCAAGATCAATTCTTAGTTTTTTGAAGACCCTCCATACTGTTTTCCATAGTGACTATACAATTTGCAGTTCCATCAGCAGTGTATGAGGGTTCCTTTTTTTTTCTGCATCCTCTCCAGCATTTGCTATTACTTGTCCAGTTGATAGCAGCTATTTTAACAGGTGTGAGATGGTATCTCATTGTGGTTTTGATTTGTATTTCCCTAATAGCTAGCAATGATGAGCTTCTTTTCATATTTGTTGGTCATTTGTATGTCTTCTGAGAAGTGTCTGTTCTGGCACTCTGCCCATTTTTCGATTGGGTTGTTTATTTTTTGTTGTTATTGAGTTGTAAGAGTTCTTTGTATATTTTGGATGTTAAGCCCTTATTGGAGGTGTTGCTTGCAAATATATTTTCCCATTCGGATGGTTATTTCTTTATGCTGTTGACAATTTCTTTTGCTGCGCAGAAGCTTTTTAGTTTGATATAGTCCCATGCATTTATTTTAGCTTTTACTTCCCTTGCTTTTGAGGTCAAATCCATAAAATCCTCTTTAAGTTCAAGGTCCATGAGTTTAATTCCTATGTTTTTATCTATGCAATTTATTGTTTCAGGTCTTATATTTTGTCCTTAATCCATTTTGAGTTAATTTTGGTGTGTGGCGATAGACAACGGTCTAGTTTCATTCTTTTGCAAGTGACTTTCCAGTTTTCCCAGCGCCATTTATTGTAAAGGCTTTCTCTTCTCCATTGTATGTTTTTGGATCCTTAGTCAAAAATTATTTGCCCTCATAAATGAGGGTTTACTTCTGAACTCTCAGTTCTGTTCCACTGGTCTGTGTGTCTGTTTTTCTGCCAATACCATGCCACTTTGATTATTGTCACTTTGTTGTATAATTTGAATAAACTAATCCTAAACTTAAAGCCATCATTTTTTGCTGTAATGTTTATTTTTTATATCTTTTGCTTAAATTAAAATATATTTTAAATATAAAAGCATAATTTGAGTACTATATTTTTAATGTTGATATTTTGTCACATTTGATACATGTTATAAAATATATTTATTTTACTGGCTAAAGTAAGGGAAACTGTGACCTCTCTCTCATCCCCTTCTACTTTCCTTTAGAGGATCACTCTTTGGAAGCTAACTCTTATTCATGCTTCTATAATTTTGCTACATATGTACAAATGTATTGCAGCATTGTTTGTAAATACAAATTTTAAAAACAACTTAAATGCTTATCAACATGAAAATGGATATTGAAAAACTAAAATATATGCACATAATAATTGCACATATTTATATTAATGACTTCATTTAATAATATTGTAATTATGTGAAAATTATAATTCTGGATAGTTATTTTATAAATATGAATATGCTATATATTGTTATTGTATATACTATAGTTATATAGTAATATACAGTAATATATAATTACTATACTTATATATTAATACTTCATTTTAAGTAATGATATAATATTACTAATATCAATATTAATATGATTATTTCACTATTGTGTTGATAACTATATGTTTCAAATATGTATATGTCTCATTTTAAATGTTCACAATACACAAAACTTCACCTCCTTAAAAATTCTTGAGTAACAATATAGGAAGAATACTTACCAGGAATGCTGATAATGCTGTCTACATTATCGAATTTTGATTGAAAGTTTTTCAAATCAAAGAAGTCTCCTGTAAGGTCCTCAGAAAGTATTCTTTAGAATGACTATTAACTGAAACTGCAAAAGTATGTCGCTAACAAAGAAGTACAATTAGAAAATGCTGACTGTAATATAACTATGCCATAGGGTAAAAACAATTAATTTGCTTTGCTTTCTCTAGTAATGTAAAGTATGCTGACAGGGAAGTATGGTAGCAATTTTTGTCAACTAAATTTACTTTTATTTTGCTTAGCAAAGCTAGAAGTTACGTAATAATGTCCATTTGGGTAACTTGAGGGTTAAAATTTACTGTGCCAGATAAATTGATTGACTGCTATGTGGTATCCATAGATTTTGTAACTCTGGTTTCAGTTGTAAAATCTCTAAGAGGTGTGAAATAAAAATTAAAGAAAATATTTTCAATAGAATTTTTATTATTTATTTTCTAATTACTTAAGGGAGCAAATTTATGAGACTCGTGTTGTAAAATTTTAATTAAAAAGAAAATGAATACATTCATATTCACAAGCCTAGGGAAATCTTTAATATTTGTAATCAATGAATTCTTATACCACAGAGAAAATCATGGTTGATACACATAGAAAAATAGCTGAATGCAGATCCAAATAAATGTTCTTTAAATCTTTAAATAAAAAAGCATGTGTACTGTTTCAATAATCAGCTATTATTTTTTACAACACCCAGTGATTGGTAAAATTATAATATTATATTATTATGATTTATCCATATAAACAAAATGCCATTCTACATTTAGTTTTACAGCCTGTTACACGTTTTCACTTAATATCTACTTCTAAAAGGAGCTTTACTAGACTGCTAATTGTGCAGTTATCCTTATTTTGGCTGCAATTGGAAATTTACCAAGGTGGTCAAAATCTAAAATTCAGTCAAACTGTGTCTAAGCAATTGCAGATTACCTGGTCTAATCTGACTCTTGCTTTCTTTCCTCTTTTTGACTATAACCTAGAAGCATGAGAAGGAATTTTCCATTAGGAAGCAGAACAACGAGAATTACTTGAACCATGTTAAACTCCAGCATTGCTGAAGGTGTTGTAGCTTTGGGCCTGACAATAGTGTTTTCCTTTGGTATATATTTAACTTTATTTGGAGTGGGCTGTGTAATTTTCTAAGGATTCTATACCTATATCGTTATAATATTCCTTCTTGAAACCAGTATATAAAATCAATCCCTTTTGCAACTAAAATCACTGATTAAAGAGCTTTCCATTTTCATTATAGGAAAAAAAAATGAGTTTTAAAATAACATATTGTAAATGCAGAAAAAAAATCCAAACCTCTTTGCAAAAGAGAACAGGAGGCTGCAAGGTGATAAAATGTCCTGTTGTGTCCTCTAGTGGGCATTTTTTTCTTTCTTTTTTTTTCCCTAAGGAAACCTGACATTTTCTCTGAAATCTATACTAATATATTTGTTCTAAAAATATTTTCCCATTTTGGAATATTGAATAAAAAATATTAAATATCAAATTTTCTGTGTGAAACATGGGCCCCCTCTCTCTGACAACCATCGGTTTGCATCTATGAGTCTGTTTCTGTTTTGTTGTTTATTTGTTTTGCTTTTTAAATTCCATATATAAATGAAATTATACAGTGTTTGTCTTTGACTTATTTCACTTAGCATAAAACTCTCTAGGTCTTTTCATATTGTTGCAAATGGCAATATTTCATTTTTTATGGCTGAATAATATTCTATTCCATATATACCACCTCTTTTTTATTCGTTCATCTATTGATGGACACTGAGGTTGCTTTTATGTCTTGGCTATTGTAAATACTGCTGCAATAAACAAGGGGGGCCATATAACTTTTCAAACTTGTGTTTTTGTTTTCTTCAAAAAAAATACCAAGAAGTAGAATTGCTAGATACATGGCAATTCTATTTTTAATATTTTTGGATCCTCCATATTTACTGTTCATAGTAGCTGCACCAACCTACATTATCATCAACAGTGCACAAGGGCATCCTTCTTTCCACATTCTCTCCAAAACTTGTTATTCATCTTTTTGATAACAGCCATTCTGACATGTATGAGGTGATATCTCATTGTGGTTTATTTATCTTTTTATGAAATATTTCTCTCTTTATGAAACAATTAAGTATATAATATGTTTATATTTTCTTCTCTGTTAACTTGTTAGTTAAAATGTCTTTTACTTATATTTAATGCCTAGCCTACATGTATAATATTTGTTCTTGACTTTTAAAAATCTATATTAAAAATACTGCTTTCATTTCATAAAAAATTCAAAGAACATATAATTTTTATATACACTTATGTCCCTTTCTGTCTTTAATACTATTTTCTTGTACATTTATTTCTACATATATTTTAAAGTCAGAAGACATTGCTACTATTGTTTTCAGCGGTCAATAATATTTTAGATTTATCCATGTATTTACCACCTCTTTTCCTTTTCATTCCTTCCTGTATTACCATGTTTCTACTTGGACTCATGTTCTTTCTACCTGAAGAAATTTGTATACCTTTAAAATATCCTTTGATAGAATTCTACTGTTATTTCTCTCTATTAGTTTGTCTAAAAATATTTTTTAACCATCATTTTTAAAGGTGTTTCTTGTATAATAAACTCTCATTTGGCAGTTATTTTTTCTTAACACTTTTGACATAGTTTCATTTTTTTTTTTAATTTCCACTATTTCTGTTTAGAAACTAACTGCCATTTTTTAAATCACCATGAAATAGATTTACGTAAGTTTTCATCAATTTTAGAAAATTATTTTTTGTCTATTTTTTAAACTATTGACTCTAAGCCTTTATCTTTCTCTTATCTGGAGCTTGACTAAATCTTACCATCCTGAACTATACGTTTTTTAAATACTATTGTGTATCTTAAACCTATTTCAGTGCATTAAGCCAGACAGTTTATCTTGATCTAACTTTTTTTTTCTTACTGTCTTATTTATTTTTAAATTAGTCAATCAAATTCATAATTTATTACTATTGTTTTTCAGTTCTAAAATTTTTATTTGGTTTATTTTATGACTTATTTACTGAAATTCTCTTTTTTCAATATTTTTGAATATCTAAATTATAGTTAATTTTCAACTTTATTTCTGATAACCCCAATGTCTGTATTAGTTGTGGATATAGATTATTATTTTATTTATTTATTCTGATTCTTAGTCATTTGGTTCTCTTTATTGTCATTCCTGTTTTATTTTAATTAAATTCTCAAATCTTGTATATGAAAAATTATAGAATATCTGAATGTTATTATTTTTCTCCACAAAAGGTTTACTTTTTCAACTATCCTATAGAGAATAGAAAGATTGTCCTTGATTCAGTTAACTGTGAGATTTATTTGACTGTATGCTTATACCTAGGGCTTAACCCTTTCAAATTCTCTACCTGCAAGCCTGGGGTGTTTACAAAGGGCTCTTCTCCTAGGTGATCCCTAAAATGTTGTCTTGGTATCTCCAGAGCCTTGAGACTATTGAATTTCTACTTAGCTTTTTAGGTTCTTAGCAACTGTTGTATGCTTTCTTTATCTGAGTCATCACCTAGGCTTGAATAGTGTAAAAGTTTAAAAATGTCTTATAGCAATACTGTATTCAGAATGTATAGGTCATTTCTCTGTGGTGTTCTTTTCTCTTAGGATATTGCCCTGCATTCTTACTTGTTTGGAAGCTATAAATTTTAGTGATTGCTTTCTTAGCTCAGGAAGTGCTGCAAACATGGGGTTGCTGCTCTTCTGGCCCCTACGTCCTGCACCTAAAATCAGCTAAAGGATCAAAAGGAAAAAAAAAAACAACAGGGAATGCAGGACTCATCAATGTCTTACCCTCCCTCTAGAATTTTGCCCCTCAAGTTCTGTCAGCCTTTGTTGTTTTATAAATGCCTTCAGTGATTTTTTAAATATTTTATTCAATTTCTGTAGTTCTTTTAAGCTGCAGGTTAGTCTCATGCCAGCTATACCCTGCTGTTTTTGTTGTCAACAGCAGATTTTGCACCTTAATTTCTCTATACATGTTTATACATGTATGTGTGAATATATACACACACATGCATATAATTTATATATGTGTTATTTATACATTACATAGGTATATTCATGTGTATATAAATAATATGCATATATATAATTGATAACTATAGCTTCTATTTTTTGTGTATTAGAATAATTGACTCTTGGATGTAGTATGGATTAAGGACACTTTACAACAAACTCCACATATGTACCTGCTCCATAGGTTTGTTAATTTTTAAACCATAATACGGTACTATATTAAAATTTGTATTCATATCACCACTGCAAAACAAATAATGTACATGCATTATTAAAATGTTTACTGACACACAATGCAATATATATGCCTCAGTGGTGATTTGCACACCTGAAACTTACTGGATTTTGTTAACCAATGTCACCATAATAAAAATAAATAAATAAAATAAAAGGTTAACTAAATGTAAAGTACATTTATAATAATAACTGTCTTCAACTTTGATAAATAAACTTTCAAAAAGTTTGATTTAATAAATCAGATGCAAAATTCAAAGCATTATTAAAATTATTTTCACTAATTTTTACTCTGATATCTCTAATAATATTGATATAAAACTGAAAGCATCTCACTATTTGTGAAGGTCTTCATTGACAATTATTGCTTCAATTTGCATACATGTGAAAGAAAACTTGGAAAATTAGCAATACTAATGTATAAGACAAGTTATTAGATTTACACGAAAGGCATGGTTCACAGAATAACAAATGCACCTTATGCAGCTGCACACATTAACTCATCATTTTGGGGCATATTTTCTTAAAATAAATTTTTCTTTTGAGGTAGATGATGACATTTTTTAATTAGTTTAGTGTTGCTTAGTTTTCATCTTGTCAGGATTATCAGTGCAGTCCCTAGAGTGAATAATGACTTTCTCAAATATTTTGTTGTTTTCATTTACAAATTCGTGAAAAATATCTGAAGTAAATGAAAGCCTGCACTTAAAGTGTTTCATTAATGTCCGTATTTTTTTAATTTAACTTTTTCTAACTTTTGGTGACAAAAATGATTGCCCCCAGAAAGCACAATTACATGATAAATGATAAAAAAGATTTTGATTTACATTATATGACAAAACTACTATTGTAAATCTTTGGACTATTCTCCGTGTGTTCTACATAATGATGCTCTACTTACATTTCTTGCACAAATTTCTTGTGCACATAAACTTTAGTATTTCTGGTTTCCCAATGACCTCACTGACTGGAGACCTGGCAGCTCCTTTCTTCTCATTGCTCCAATGGAGGCCTTCTGTAAAACACAAATCTCTGGCAGAGATAACAGCACCAAACTTCTGTGGCCCTTATCAACCACTGGGAATAGCTTTCCCTACTGGCCTGTAGTTAGGTACACATTATTTATCATTGAGCACCCTGCAGTCTGCCATGCAAAGAGATGTTGTACATGATGCTTCTGAGGAAGCCTGATGATAAAAAAGCATGAGGGTGTTTTTATTACACATACATTTCATCCACTAATGGATGATATCGTATTAGAAACTGTAAAAATGGAAGGTTTAGAAAATCCTCCCAGCTTGTTTTAATGCAAATATAAATGAAATCTTTTGTAAAAAAAAAATGAAAAGTATTTGACAAATGTTAAACTAGAGGTGCAAAGGAAAAGTATAATAGAATTGATTATTCGTGAAATGTTTAACATAATCCCCATAATTTTTCCAGATAAAGGTGAAAACACATGCTACTTTCCATGGTAGAATATAATGCAAATAGTAGGCATTTTAAGCCAGAAATTAATTAGCTGAAAATATCAATTTAGAAAGCACATTCATCTTCCACAGTATTGAAAACATTGCTAAAGACCTGGTGCAATATACTTACATCAATCAATGAACTGAAATCAGTGTTAGACCTTTCCTTTGAAATAAATTATAAAAGAATATTTTGTGCATCAATCTACAAAAAAACAGCTACTGACCTAAAACAAAATACTTTGAGGAGAGTTTAATGACCCAAGTAAATATACAGAACAAGCAAGGCGTAGGAAAACCACAAAGAACACTGTAATATCCTGGAATTTGTAAGAATGGGTGTTACTTTCCAGGCCAAAAGTGGGTAGGGATAGGAAGAGATATAGGAAATCACACAAGGAAGGCAGTCTGCAAGGAGCTGTTGCTTTTGGTCCAGAGAGACATTCAGGACATGAAGAAAACAATGGCTAAATAAATACCATGACCTTACTCTTCCCCTTCTGTTGATCTCTCTCTGGGGCTACCCATTAACAATATTACCTAGAATACAGATTAACAATCCAGTCTGCCTCCTGGGGACATGGAGCAGGGTGGACAGGGACAAAGAATAGTTCCGGAGGGAAAAGCAGAAGATAACTAACAAAATGTTGTTTCTTCTATTCATATAATAAAAATATATAATTGTTTTTACTTTGATTTCTGTCTTTGCCACCAGGTAAGTCTAATTCAACTGACATTGGTCTCTTATTAATTTATCACAGATATCACTTTTGAAAAGAATTTTCAAGTCATTTGAAGATTGTGGGAGGAATTATTGATGTTTTAAAAATGACCTAATAATTAAAAATTAATTTTTAAAATTTTAAGATTTTCTAGAGCTCTTTTTATAGACATTTTTCTTAATTGTTATCCTTATATTGTCCATAGAGAGAAAGAAAACAAAATGGAGTTCTTGGTGATGAGAAGCTGATCAGCTTGTAGCTAAGCCATATGATTCTCCTATTACACATAACAATCCCACAGAATACCAACTTTAGACAAAGTCTAAGATCGTGACCAAATGAGACAGGCAAGGTCACTTTAATCAAATGATTAAGCATAAATGTCTAACCACAAACAAAAGCTGAGTCATTCTACTAACCACAAAATAGCAAATATCCCACTTTTACACTAAGCAAGTGACAGCTACTTCTTTTTTACCCAGTCATAAAATTGTCCTGCCTTCTGATATCATCCAATCTCAAATAGCTCTCTGCTTCCTTAGACCTTCTGCAAAATCATCCAACCTAACCAAAATCCTTGAAACTGCAGATAGTACCAAACCCTATGTACTATATGTGTTTTCTCATACATGCATACCTATAGTAAACTTGATTATAAATTAGGAAGTTTCACTGATAGATTTGTTCTTACCATAAGTCTTAGGAACCTCAGCATACAATTTGTTTTCTTTCCTTATTAAATCAAGAACTGTCACTTTTTCACTAAAGGAAGCACTCTACACCTTCTCTTTGGCATATCCAAATTCAAACATAACTACTCTTGAGTTTGGGGGCCATTATTAAGTTAAAAAAGAGTTGCTTGAACACAAGCACTTGCAAACCATGACAGTGGACCTGATAACCGAGACAGCCATTAAGTGACTAAGGAGCGGGGAGTATATATGATAAACAAAAGGAGCGAGACATCTTTGGGGCAGAATGGAGAGACGTGGTGCAAGATTGCATCACACTACTCAGAACAGTGTGCAATTTATAACTTATGAATTATTTCTGTGATTTTCCATTTAATATTTTTGGACTACAGTTTACTGTAGGTAACTAAAACCATGAAAGAGGGGACTACTATACTTCAATGGGGCACTTTGATGTGGCATCAGGGTAATGAGTTTCCATTTTTCCTAAAACATGTTTCCTTCCAAAGAACTATGGCAAGGATTAGAATATGGCAAAAACAAAGATACAGAAATTATTTATTACCTATAAACAGTAATTCAGAATCATTAGGAGAAGCAACAGAATTTCAGTACTTAGACAAGGTCATTTAATCCTTTTACTTAATTTAAACTCAGCCCTTTACTGGCCCCACTTATTGTCTGAGGGTCCAGCCATCTCCTTCCAATCTCTTTCCTAGAAATTTCCTCATAGTGTAACTAACTATACCAATGGTGGACCTAACTGTGGCTAAGATCATTTCGATGATTTTTTCTTATTACTATGTCATAAATCATTGTAAAGGGAATGAATGGGTCCCATTCTCAGAGCACCCAGAGTGGAGAATGAGCCATGTGCTCTTGGCAAGAACTTTATTCCTGCTTAAGCAGAGTGCTGCTACCAAATTCTGCTCTTCCCTTAATTTTGCAAAAAAAGAAGATAACATATTACATTGTGTATATTATGCAACTTAATAGACTTCTTCTTATTTCACTCTTTCTTAACAATGCCATACTGATGTGTCAAAGTTATTTTGAATTTTGTAATGTTATTCCTCTTTTTAACTCCTAGGTAAATTTGATGCTTTTCTCCTTTATACCATAGATTTCTTGCTTGAACATTTCTTATCACTCAATAATTATAACACATATATTTGATACAGAAAACATAACTGTCTAAGTTCTTGTGTCAGTCACTTTCACACATTATCTGTTATCTTTAAGATTTAGAAAAATATTATTGATTAAGCTTTATAATCACGATTTTATAGATGAAAGAACAAAGATTAAGGAGATTTAATAATTTGCACAACATCATACAATGTTCGGGAAATTTACAAGAATTTGATAGTAAGAGTCTGTGGCTAAATTAAATGTATGATCTTTTCACTATCCTATGCTGTCTCAGCAAGAACATTTACAAATTTTCTACATTATATTTAGGAATGCTTCTATGTGATATAAATATAAATACAAATACACACACACACACACACACGCGCGCGTGTATATATTTGCCACACTTATTTTAATCAGCAACCATGTAACAATGTAACAGAAAACAGCTTTGGAAAAAACTGCTGAATGCCTGCCCATGATAAAGAATAGAGTATCTGATTTTATATTTATTTTTGTAGTGTAAAAGTTTTAAATATGTGCCTTTTAACTTTGTGTCCCAGTTTGTAAAAAAAAAAAAAAAAAGCACATATTTATGAAATAACTTTTTAACCAAAAGTTTTATTTTTGTAAAATTATTAGTCTCCCTGAGAAGCCAAGTAAGTTGAGTTGAAACAATATCAATATTAATCAGCAATTATTACTAAACGTATGAATTACTGTGCATGAATTTGTTTAATGTAAGTTTGATGATATAATTTCCCATAGAATATAATAAGATAGGCAAAAATAAAATGTTAATAGTTTTCTAACCTCCAAAAAAGACAAACTATAATATGTAAGTGATGATTATTTTCCATGTAGATAAGATCTTGAATTTATATGATGGCGAACTAAGTGCTCACTTACTTCTGGCCTTCATTGTAACAGTATGTGGTAGGTACTGATATCTTCAGGTTGTAAAATGGATTGAGAATTCAGTGAAGAACCTGAAGATCAGATTTTATATATCTTGTCTCTGACATGTACTTTGAACTCTTTTGGCTGGGATTTGAATCAGATTGTCTCACTCAAGCAATGCTGAATCATTGTTCTTCAAAGTTCTGTACATTATTAAAATTACGAATTTTTATATTTTTTAAAAAAACTGCATTCTATTCTAAATATTTGTTTTGTACTTGCTCTCCACAATGAGCTGAAGCCTTATTTGTAGCTTAAGCAGTATCACTGAGAGTGATTAATAGCATAACAGTTTTGTCATACATATTTCTTGAGAAATGGATAAACAGATATCATTTTGTATAAATTATCTGTGAGTTAATAAAATAGGGTAGAAATAAGAAAGAAACAGCAATGTGCCACATGTAAAATGAAGAGAGAGACAGCACTATTGTCCCTCTTAGTTACACCTATCCAAAGTGAACTTCCCAGTGTTTTTGAGCAAATGACTTTAGCTAAGAGCAGATAATATCCCTCTTCTTTTCAAGTGTACATATAACTCATTTTTTTCTAGTAACAAGAGAAGATTTTGTATTTTTGTAAATGAAGAAGTAATACATTACAAAATTAATTGAGAGTTCAATACGTATTCCCCTATGGAATTTTGCATAGCCTACTTCTCTCTTTGAAGAGATGAACAACAAAATTATTCTTGTAGTTCTCTAAGTTCAGTAGTGTAATGCTAATTTTAAATTTATTAACCACCAGGACAATATTTAAAGTTTTTCAATTCCTCATCATTTCTTCTGATGGAACAGGGTTCGACTTTTTGTACTCTTCAGAAGTCTTTTATAAAAATGAATATCTATCTTATATTAGCATAACCTTTAAACTTCTTACATTGATAAAGTACAAAGCTTGGTTTTATGCTGACTTCAGAAATAACTCCACTTTATGAGAAAGTTTTCTCACTCAGCGTTCTCTAGGGTTTCACGACCTTTGAGAATATGTGCTTCAGTAACTACCAATTACAAGTTTGTCATTTAGGAAAAGTCAATTAGCAATAAAGCATGTATAACAATAATGTAAACTTTGAACTCTTCAATCGTATATTAAATTACAGTGTTGTATGTTGGCTAATATTTTATGCTCTTTTATCTTTCATTAGCATGTTTCTCTCTGCATTTTAAAACCTAAATATTTAACTCTCAAGTACCTCAAATCAAATTTAAAATCAGTATTTTATGAAAAATATAGTCTTTAAACATAATTTATTTGTAATTTTAACAATTATCTTAACATATGGAAACAATGTCACTTTTCTTATTGATGTCTTTTAAAGCTCTCTCACATTTATTTTTTATTTTTATCTATTTTATCATGATCACAATGCCATTTTTAATACTCTCAAAATTCATCTATTATAAGACATCTTGATCCCATAATGTATTATGATATTAAATATTTTAGCCCTAATAATTTCATTTTTAATTGCCTCCATCATTTATGAAAAATAAAAATGACAATGCTTTGACATTAGAAAAATCTATAAGGAATACAGAGATACTTTGATACTTGAATAGTTTGTTATGCAATATTTTATAGTTAAGAGACATCAAAAAGTTAATTTTTTATTGAGTCTTTAAATATTTATTTAACTTGGACTATGTATAAAGTCCTGTTCCTCAGATGATATAATGATGTAATGGAGGAGACAGACACAACTGATAATTATGAAAGATTCAAGTACAGGGGACAGCAAACTTTTTCTGTTAAGGGCCAGATAACAAATATTTTCAGCTTTGCAAGCTATGCAGTCTCTGTGACAACTACTCAGCTCTGCTGCTAAGACAAAAGCAGCCAGACAACATGTAAGTGAGTGAACATGGATGCATTCCAATAAAACTTAATCTATGGACACAAATTTGAATTTCACAGAATTTCTATATGTCACAGAATATTATTCTTTACTCAATTTTATTTTTCAACCATTTAAAAATGTTTAAAAAAAAACATCCTTAGCTTGTTGACTGTACAAAATCAAGCAGTTAGTTGAATTTGTCCAAGAAATCTGTATTATTTTCCCATTGTCGTTATAGCAAATTACCACAAACATGGTGCTTAAGACAACAAAAATGTATTCTTCTACAGATGTGGAAGCCTGAAGTTGGAAATAAATTTCAAGATGTTAGAGAGCCTGCACTGCCTCCAGAGGTTCAAGGAAAGAATTTGTTATTTTCCTTTCTCTTTTTATTCTCTGATAGCTGCTGGCATTTGCTCCAATTCCTGTACACAGTGGGTCTGTCATGTAATCTTGCTGATCCTTCTGCCAGCAAGCTCTAGCTTGCACCAAAAGTCTCTTGCTGGTGACCAATCCGGTTTGTTGTACATGAGAGAAATAATGGAAGTTTTCTTGCTGGACCTAATGTAGGAATTTATTTCTTTAGGTTAAGAGGCAATTAAATATCCTAAACATAAGCATGGCCATGGAAATAAAAACTAACTAAATGATAACACATAAAAATATATTATAGCTATGGAAGAAGTTTAGTGCTTCTGGAAAATAAAGTAAATGGAAGGCTGGTGAGTTATGACCGAAAGAGTAAAAATGTCAAAGTAATAATAATAAGCTAAGATTTCAATTGTGGTGATTTGGGTGGGTGGGAGGATGAATGGTGGGTTTTGCACTTTGAATTTTGTTACCATGACTGCAATGAAGAAGACAGATTTGTAGATAATTCCGACTATATTTATTATCTCTTTTCAGGAGGTTTAGTGAAGAAGATAAAGACTAGGCTTAAATTAGATTTTTTTTCTTGACATGCTTAAGAGGAAATTATGTATTTAATATATACAGTATTTAGGAAGCCAAGTGGACAGGGCATGATTGCTTGATAGTAGGTAGTAAAATATATAATTTTGTGTATAACTTGGATGAAAAAAATGAGTGAATATATATATATATATATATATATATATGTGTGTGTGTGTGTGTGTGTATACACACACACACACACATATGTATATACATAAAATATAATAAAAGCTTTAGGTGACTGTTAGGTGCTCAGCAGAGCTGTGAGAGAGAGCTGAGTTGTAAGCTGAGTGTTTGACTCATTAAAACCATACACCAAAAATGAAAAAGTTAAGCCTTTAACCATTTATTGCAAAGTATAAGCAAGGAGTTAAAATAGTACTATTCCATTTTCCCCTATGGAGGAGTACACCAATAGAAGGTCAAGTGGATCAATACAAACACAGGGATAGTCTCACTCTTGAGGGAGCTTGAACAAAAAGCTCTGGCAGCTTTATGGACCCTGTGATAGGGGTAGGTCTAGGAACTGCAAAAATACTGGAAACTCAGGGTGGGAAAATATGTCTGGTTTCACATTCAAGGTCTCCCTTTCTTCCTTTATAAGGAGGCCTCATCTCAGCAAAGGTGCCTGAAGAAGACATCTGCACATAGTCTCAGATAAATAGACCTGTGAATGATGTTACTCTGATGATGAATGCACAGGGCTGGGTGCGAGGGCTGAGTCCTTGACTGCAACTCCCTTCAGTGACTTCAGTGCATTGGCTATGCACTCTGTCTGGTGGGTGAGGCAGCTTCTCTCCTTAAAGACTGCCAGGTAAAGCCTTTTTTATTGCCTGTGATCAGACCTTTAAAATTATACATCAGCCAGGAGACTGACTCCTCAGTGACCAATACTGTTTTGGGGGGATGGTGAGGAGACTAGTTTTATAAATATTTTTGATGAGCCTGTGTTACAAGAAATTTTAAGTTATCTAGTGTAAAGTTGAGCATAACTTTGTAAAGAGTAGAAGTTTAAGAATTGTCAGCATTTGTGGTTAATTCACCCAAAAGAAAGGAGTGAAAAAGTGGAAGGGCAAAGGCAAAATCTTAGAGAACAGAAATATTCAGAAGATATTAGGAAGGAGAGAGATCAGTCAGAAGACAGACAAAATGAGATAAAGAATTTCAAGTTTAGACTCAAAATTATCTTGTCATTGTAGAACATAAATAGATAATTTTGCGGAAAATAAGTACACATATAAACAAACATAAAAGGAAACAATTGGACACCTTTAGTCATAAGTAAAGCCAAAACAATGAAAACTACATCGTCAAATACTACAAACTCATCTATGAATTTGAAAAAATTGGTAAGGTCTATCCAAAATTATAAAAAAGAGCATCGTTGCATTGTAAAGCCTGAATTCCATGTGCTGCCTTGACCTCTGAACCTCACAAGGCTCTCAGAACTTGTTGTAAGTCCTCTTCTATCAACAGATGTGCTCCACCCAGCAGGGAAGACTCCCATTCAGCTAGTTTTTCGATTAACTGGACTGCCTGCACACTAACTGGTCCTCAACCTTCCTCCTAGCCCAAGAAACTCTTCAAACAAGTCAGTCCCTTTCTCATGTAGGAGCCAGAGGGTAACCCACCTTCCTGTTACTACAAAGCCCACCTTCACAACCCCTTCTGTTTCTCTCTGCTCCTTAATGAAAACTTTGTGTAACACTGCATTGAATGTGGTATCTTCCTCCATTGGGCTGTGAGTATATGTCATTAATAAACTGCTACTAACCACATTGTTCCAGTGTCATATGTCCTGTGTCTGACCATGTTGTACTATTTAGGATGGGAAAACCCTCCTTCACCAACAGGGTGAATAGGAGATGATCAGAACAATTATCCTATGAAGGTTCATCTGAATAACAACAGGAATGAAAGAAGAGGATCGAATTACAATCATCTTGGAAATGATTGAGTGGAAGTGATCTAAGTGGTCCAAAGATTTGGACAAAATAGTAGGAGAAATGAAAGATGATATAAACATATAGACACGCAGAACAGAATGAGTGTAGCTACATCCAGAAAACACAAAGGAGGAGTTAGAGGAGTGATTTTTCCTGAGAAATTCTTCAGAAAAGACCAAAGCAAAAATTACTTCTAAATTTGACTCTGAAATGGTTGGCCCATTCGCCATTGTCTCCCTCTCCCTGACACACACACACACACACACACACACACACACACACACACACACCCCTAGGTTTTGCATCATTGCTTTTAAAATAAAATAAGAAAAATATCTGAAAATTATTTACTGATATTTCAGAGGAGAGTTTTGTTTAATGGTTGGCATAGAAACCAGAGTAAAGCCTTCTTTATTTGGCAAGGGAATGAAGATAGTAAGTTGGTCTAATCCACCTGCTTACTCCTCCTTACTCATCCTAAGATGCAATCAATCCATCAACAAGCTCCACCCAAGTATACTGGATAAGGATCTCACCATTATTGAAGAGAACTATCAACATAAAAGAGAAGAACTAGGAAAAAACACAACAAATAAGGAAAAACAACCAAAAATAACAATGGCAATTGAAAAAGAAGGATTTTAAAAATTATATAGCTTAATTTGATTTTTCCTTAAGCAAACCATTCTTTTTCTCTGCAATTTTCAGGGTTTTCTTTCTATCATTATACTGAAATGGCACTGGAAAGTTACTAAGCATTATTGACAAGGCAAGGTTCTCCCTGCACTGGTTGTTTCTTTTCTTTTCATTGATTTGCATCTAGGCTCCCTCACTTCCCTCAGATCCTCATGCAAAATTACCTTTTTTATAAAGAGTGTCCTTGCCCACCCTACCTAAATTTCAGCCTTCTTTCTGGACATTTCATGTTTCCTTTCCTTATGTCATTTGTTCTCTTTAAAACATACCTCTGTTTTATATACTTTATTTATCTCCTTTACATTGTCTTTCTCCTCCACTAAAATGTCAGCTCTGTAAGTACAGAAATATACATCTCTTTTGTTTTATCACTCTATTTCCACCTCCTAGAGGAATGTCTGGCACATTGTAGTTGTTCAATTAACATTTATTAAAGGAGCAAATAACTGATTTGGGGTAAAATGTAAAACTATCATTTTATTTTTTAACTCCAATCCATTTTTTAAAAGGCCTTTTGATTATTAGGGAAAGTGGTAGGAGGAGAATCAGAATTAATAGTATAGGTGGAGAGGAAATAAGATGTGAGTGAGGTGGTGAAGTTTATAGAAAGATACAAATTTAAAAAAAAAGAGTTGGGATATTTGAATTTTAAAACAATAGATGGGATAATATGAGGTGGTAACTAGATCCATGGGGAGATCTACCATACGATGATAAACCTTGAGAGTAACTGGGCTGAGGGAGCTCCAGTAGAATTACTGTTGTCTTAGAAAATGTCTAAGATGGCAACATTAAGAAAGATAACATATTAGGAAGGCCTGTGTACTAGCCAGGGTTCTTCCAGAGAAACAACTAATAGGATATAAATAGACTTATAAAAAGAGCTTTATTATGAGGAATTGGCTCATGCAATAATAGAGGCTGAGAAGTCTCACCATTTGTTGTCTCTATGCTGGAATCCCAGGAAAGCCAATAGTGTAGACCCAGGTCAAGCCCAAAGGCCTTAGTTCAGAACAGCCAATAAGTGTAAGTCCCAGTCCAAGTCCAAAGGCCTGAGCACCAGGAATGCAGATGTCCAAGGGCAGAAGAAGATGGATGTCTCAGCTCAAGCAACAAGCAAACTTGCCCTTCTCCCACCTTTTTGTTTTATTAGAGCCCTTGATAAATTGGATGATGCTCACCTGCATTGGTGATGGCAATATTTTTTACTCAGTTTGCTATTTCAAATGCTAATCTCTCCGGAGACAGCCCCACACACTTACCCAGACATAATGTTTTACTGGTTATCTAGGTATTCCTTAATCCAGTCAAATTGACACATAATATTAACTATCATAACCTATAACCAGATATTGAGAAACTGCATAGTTTTTGGTTTAAGGTAAAAGACTGATGAATACAAGGCAAGACTCCTAAATGACTTGGTGTTCTTATAGTATAAAGATCAAATATTCAGGACATGGATTCTAGATACAAACCTAATTACCAGACAGTGGGAGGAAAGTGGAGCTTTAAACTTAGAAATAAGAGAAAATACTAGTTATTAAACTTGGTTCACAAGTTTGAAGCCAGACACCCCACAGTAATGTCCTATCTGTCTTCTATCTAAGGGATGATACATGTACAAAATTTTGCTGACTTCTAAGAGATAGTTCAACCAATAGAGTTTATTTTCAAATAAATGTGTAAAGCACTGCCAAACTGGTCTCATTCTGGGAGTGTCATAACACAGTATAGCAAATTAAAAGCTATTTGAAGTTCGACAGTAAAGAAACCTGCTTTGTTGAACTCAGTTTTCTCTGGCTAAAGTTAATTAAAGAGCATATTATTCACAGCATGTCTATTAACTTCCTGTGGAACCGGTGAGAAAGGCTTTTCTAAAGCAGAGAGCAAGGCTCGTGTTATAAACAGATATAATTGCCTGAGGTTGCTAAGAAAATTAAGCTTTTTTAGTCAGAAAACAAAGCAAGTCAATAATTTAATGTATTGGCATTGATCCATTGACACTCACTTTCCATTTTTTAATTGATGTAAAATTGGTATATAATATTACATGTTTCAAGTGTACATTATAATTTGACATCTGTATACACTACAATGTGATCACCACCAAAAGTCTACTTACCATTGATAACCATAGAGTTGAACCCAGTTTGCCCACTCCCAACCCCCTTCCCTGCTGGTAACCACTAATCTAGTCTCTGTACTTAAAAAATAATTTTCTACCATAAATTATTTAACATTATTAATATAGTTTAATATTAATTATAATAATAGTTGAATTCTTCAGAAACTCAGCTAAGGTTACTGAGTTTGAGAAATCTAGAATCTTGTAATTTCAAAGTTTACTGTCTTTTAAAAAATCAAATACTTGGACTGGTTTTAAAATGTCTTTTTCTTACTCCAGCTGGTAAATGGTGTTTATCAGACAGTCTTTTATACTTCTCTCTCTAATGAGTAGAGATGCTTTTTTTAAATTGGCCTTTATAATAAGAGAGTTGTAAGAAATTGGAAAATCAAGTAGAATCTTGAATCATTATTTGTATATTTTTATCACATAATTCAATCTTATAGAAAAATAAATTATATTAAGAATACCAAAACATTTCACATATATCAAAGAAGAATATGGCTTTAAAACAAATGGGAACTCCCAACTGTTTTCCAATGGTTGCACCATTTTACATTTTTTACCAGTATTACAGAGAGTATCAGTCCCTCCACATCCTCACCAACAGTTAATTGGTGTCAGGCATTTAAATTTTAGACATTCTAATAGGTGTGTAGTAGTATCACATTGTGGTTTTAGTATGCATATCTTTAATAACTGATGTTTTTCAGCATCTTTTTTTTTTGCTTTTAATTTTTTTGTTATCCATACCTCTATTTTTGTTTTAAAATTCAATTTTTCTAAAAAACAAGTTTAGATTCCCAGTACAATTGAGGGGAAACACAGATTTCTCATATTCTGGCCTCTACCCATGTATAGCCTCTCCATATTAACACCTCTCACCAGAGTGGTCATATTCTTTTTATTGAATGGCATATTCGAATCTCAAAATTTTGTATTGGAAAACATTGTTTCATTGAGTTTTCTGAATACTTTATATAATCTGGATAAAGGTTTTAATCACATATATGATATGTGAATAATGTCCCTGTCTGTGTCTTTTCATTCTCGACATTGTCTTTAGAAAAGCAGAAAGTTTTTATTTCAATGAAGTCAAATTTATCAATTGTTTCTTATGTATTTATGTATGCATGTATGTATGTATGCATGTATGTATTTTTACACCAATACCACATTTTCTTGAATAATTTATATTTATACATTTCAGTACTCTAATTTAAACATACTCCCACTATATGATCCATCCATTCCACTCCTGAGAATTAAAAAAAAAAAAAGAAAAAGAAAAGAAAAACATATGTCCATTTAAATACTTGTGCATTAGTTCTCCTAGGAGCTTTATTTAAAATCGTCTAAAATAGTTGAATGAACAAACTATGGTATATCTATACAATTATATGCTACTAAACAATAAAGAAATAAATTGTTGATGCAAGTTACAATCTCAAATAATTATGCTGAATGAAAGAGACTAGACAAAATGCAATACATTCTATTTGGTTTTATTTGTACAAAATTCTAGAAAATGCATATAGTGACAGAAAGTAAATCGGTGCTTGCCTAGGGATGAAGAGGGGTCTGAAGAAATTTGTGGGAAGAATTACAATGGCTCACAAAGAATCTTTTGGGGTTGATGGATATGTTCATTTTCTTTATTGAGGTGATACTTTTGCTTATATACATATAATACAGATGTCAAAATATTAAAATTTTAGACTTTAATAAGTGCAACTTATTGTATGTCAATTATATCCCAATAAAGCTTTAAAAATATACATGGCGAAACACTATGCTATATATCCTTTTTAATTATTCTTATTCATGATGATTTATTCATCACGTGTTACCTGAGATTCCTAAAAGTAATTAGTCTTTAACTTACAATTTCCTACTTAGCCACAGACCCATATATGTGATGCTTTACTGTACATTTCTAACTAAATATTCCATAGCATTTAAAATATTTTTTTCCTTCTGCTTAGTATGACAATATGTCTCAGACAATGTTAATGTTGAAAACCCTTGGACTGAAGACCGATTTTGAGGGAAAAGTCAAATTCTTCTTTCATATACTAAAAATTCCTATTATCTGAGCTTTTGCATAGAAAACCTTCAGTACCTTGCTTTTAATCTGCAAATACCTCTTTTTTTCTTAAATTTACTTTCAAAAATAATATTTTTGATATTTTAAAAAATATTTTCAAAACTTGCTTCCTTTCTGAACTTGCAAGGCTCTTTTAGTCCTACACTTCAGTACATGTTGTTCCATTTGCTTATAAATCTTCCCATTTTCTGTAAGTCTTATCTAATGCTGTTGTCTTTATGAAATTTTATTATTTTTTTGCTTCACTGACATAGAAGTTCCTTTTCCTACGGGCTCTCTGTATTATGTAAACACATATACTGCATTAAAAATATTATTTTATCTTATTTGTTAAAAGTCAAATACTAAAAGTTCTGATTTTCTTGACAGCAGGACATGAGAGCTGCAATTTCATTTTTACCTTTTTCATCCTGAATTTAGTGCCTGGTACATGCTTGGTGTGAAATGGATTGTGTGATGTGAATAAAAGTTCTAGATGACTGGCGATCAGGTACAGTGTACCTATTTGCCTGGAGAAGATTTACCTTGTTTTTTTGGTTGTTGTTGTTGTTTTTTGTTTTTTTGTTTTTGTTTTTTTTCTCTTCTGTAAGCATCAATAGAGAAGTATTTGATAGCAGGTGGCACATCTATTTATTTGGCAAGATGTACCAGTCTTATTTGGTATCATGTTTAATAGTGTATCTTCTAGAAAGTATTTGTGTAATAAATAGTTATTGATCTAGTGTATTATTAGTGAAGAAGAGCATGTGTCATAATGATATAGCTGGGGTGACATTTCATTAGGTGGATTGTCTAGTTAACTGAGGTGGACTAGGAAGAGATTTATGAATTTGGACATAAATTAAGAAAACATTTCTTGGCCCTCACATCCCATTTACAGAAAAGCACTGCCCATATGAATTCTACTCCCTTACATAACCACTGATGAATGACGTTAGCTATGCATAACATTTGAATTAACTTAATGGAAAAGACATTTAATAGATAAAATAGTTAAAGTCATGAACTATATCCACTTTTGGGGGTGGCAATAGTATGTTAACTATTCTATATACCTATGGTCATTTAGCTTATTTGTTTTCTATGTAATTCCTTTTTCATCTAGGTCCACATTATAAGTCAGAAGAGTTAATACTTTCTGTTTTCAAATTAAGTATTTGAGGGTTAGTAAATGAACAAGTCACAAAACTACTTCTAACCTGTCAAAAGTATTTCTTCTTATTTTCTTTCTTTTTCTTCCCCTCATTATTATCAATATTATTACTATCAATCCATTACTTTAAAAGTCATAGTCTATTAGGTTTCCATTTATGCATCTATTCTTTTGAATATTTTAAAAACCTAGTTTTTACCAGAAGGTAGGGGGTGATTTGGAGAGTGGAGGTAAACAGGGTAAAGGGAGTCAAATATAATTGGGTAGGGGTAGGGTGAAGTGGGTAAGGGGGATAACATATATGGTAGCTGAAGGAAACTAGACTTTGGGTGGTAAACACACAATAGAATATACAGATGTCAAATTAAAATGTACACCTGAAAATTATATAATTGTATTAACCAATGTTACTGCAATAAACTTAATTTTTTAAAAATTAAAAAAAGAAATACAATAAACTAACTATAAAAAAAACTAAAGATGACAAAATAATGCTTTGAATTGTGTTTCACCATTTATTGCATATTTCAGAACTTCGTTGAGTTGAAATTTTGTGATATGCTTGTAATTTTTCAAATTTTAGCCCAATAATATTATTAGCTGTGATTCATAGACATAAATATTCAAAATATAAGTTCTAACAGAAAACTGTAATTTCGAACGTATATTTTAATTAAAACCTGAAATATTTCTAAATTATTTATTTATTTATTTGTTTTGATATTCAATAACATTTTATATTAGCTTCAGGTGTACAGAATAGTCATTAGACATTTGTCTATTTGTGACGTGATTCTCCCAATTAGTCCAGTACCCACCTAGCACTATATATATATATGTATATACATATACATATATATATACATATATATATATAGTTATTGCAATATTATTGAGTCTATTCTCAATGTTGTACTTCACATCCCCATGACTATTTTTTAATTACAAATTTGTGCTCCTTAATCCCTTTCCCTTTTTCACCCATCCTTGCATACCCCAACCCATCTGGCAATCATCAAAATGTACTCTGTATGAATTTGTTTTGTTTTGTTTGTTTATTTTGTTTTTTAGGTTCCACATATGAGTAAAACCATATATTTTCTTTCTCCATCTGACTTAATTCACTTCCCATAATAACCTCTAGGTACATCCATGTTGTTGCAAATGGTAAGATTTTCTTTTCTTTTATGGCTGAGTAGTATTCCATTGCATATATTTACCACATCTTCTTTATCTAATCATCTATTGATGGGCACTTAAGTTGCTTCCATCTCTTGGCTATTGTAAATAGCATTAATTTTTTGAGGAACCTCCAAAACTTTTTCCATAGTGACTACATCAATTTGCAATCTCACCAACAGTGCATGAAGTTTCTTTTTTTTCAATGTCCTCGCTAAAACTTTTTTTTTTATTTTGATTTATTGATGATAGCCATTCTGACAGGTGTAAGGTAATATCTCATGGTTTTAATTTGCATTTCTCTGATGATTGGTGATGTTGAGCATCTTTTCATATGGGTATTGGCCATCTATTTATCCTGTTTGGAGAAATATCTATTCAGGTTTTTTTTTCCTCTCCATTTTTAATTGGATTGTTTTTTTGTTTTCATTGAATTCTATGAGTTCTTTATAAATTTTGGATATTAACTCCTTGTTTGATGTATCATTGCCAAATGTCTTCTCCCATTCAGTAGGTGGTCTTCTTGTTTTGTTAGTGGTTTCTTTTGCTGTGTAAATCTTTTTAATTTGATGTAGTCCCATGTGTGTTTTCCCCTTTCTTTCCCTTGTTTGAGGAGACATATTAGAAAAAAAAATTACTAAGATCGATGTCAGAGAATTTACTGTCTATTTTCTTCTAGCAATTTTATGATTTGGGGTCTGATATTTAAGTCTATAACCCATTTTGATTTTATTTTAGTATATGGTATAAGAAGGTGAATCTTAATATTTGCAGTAACATGGATGGACCTAGAGGGTATTACACTAAGTGGCATAAGTCATACAGAGAAAGACAAATACCTTTTGATTTCACTTATATATGGAATCAAAAGAACATTGCAATTTTGATCAGAACTCTAAAGAATTTTATTAAATGATACACTATTTGAAATTTAAATGACAAGATAGAATGTCACACACTTAAATATATATGCATTCAGGTATACATATACATATAATTCACAGACAAAATATGTTATAAAATAATTTTTCCCCTAAAATTTCTGATTGGCTTTAAGATTTTTGGAGTATTGCATTATGTGAAGCTGTGTATACACACATTAAAGACACCACTCAGAATACATTTAAGAATGAACAGAACAAAAACACACTTTTTATGAATACAGAATCATTTAGAATATGGAAACTTGCATTTTAAGTTGATATTTAGATAGTAAGGCCTTTACTGTCAATGTTAGATAATTCTGAGAGATATTAACTTCTTTCAGGTCAATTTACTTCAATGATCACAAAATATTTTGAAAGAAAAAATTACAGTAAAAATAACTTAATTCCACTGAGGCATACACAGTACAATATCATCAAACAGTCAGTCTACATGCCCACATATAGGCCATATGTTGAATTTAGTCATGGCCCCCTAAAGTTATGCATGGCTAAGTAAATAATTTTGAACAATGAATTGAGTCAACACTGTTTTCTCATGCTGTGATAATTGGCAACATTCTAGAGTGGGGAGAGTGATTTAGCTGAGTAACATTGTAGAGCACCCTTCTTCCTCTGCAGCAACCTGCCTTAGTCATGTCCTATGAGAGACATAAAATATTTGTTGTGTTAAAGTGCTTCCTTCTCAGTGTTGTTTTCAGTGTTATTCTATCATGAATGGTTCAATCAGGAAGACAAGAATAGTACTTCATAGTTTCCCTTTGATGGATTTAAGCAACAGTGTAAAGCTACCTGTCTGAGACAAATAACTTTTGTGGATTTTATGTTGTTTTGATTTGGTTGTGTTTTAATGTGGCATTTTAGAATGAAACTGAAGCAGGTACACATACGTACACATGAACCCCGATTATGAACTCAGGTATGTGGACAGGTGCTTTGTTCAAAACAGATTAATAAAATCCAGGGAAAATTTGACCACAGGTTTAATCATAAACTATCAAGAAATCACTCTCCTTGCCACCTCTCTATGCATATACAAGGTCTAGGACTGAGGACATGGAAGCTAAAGTTATGGACATTAGAGCAAATTCTAGTAGCTTTTAAATCTTATTAAATATTTGCTAACCTAGAAAAATGAAATGATTAATAGGTTGTCATTTTTCTAGGGATGCTGGAATAATTCAGATACATATTAGTAGCCTGAAGGCGAAATCCATCTCACATATGAGTTTGGTTTGACTTGGAGAGTTGTAACCCAAATGATATATGTACATGAAAAAACAAAAATATTGTTCCACATTTTTAAATTTGCACTGATGTTTTCTTCACAATTAGAATATTCTTCTAAGATAACAAATAGGTGAAAAGCACCTACACCCATTTCAAAGGGTTTGAACTCTTCATTGTAACAGTCTTCACACCTTACCTTTTCATTCCTATACTCAGCTGGCTTTATTTATCTTTTCTTCTGGGCAACTGAAGATTTTCATCTTCTGATATAGAGGGTAGTAATGTGTGCATCAGTTGTTGTGATAATTAACAATAACCACACAATTAAATATTTACTTAATAATGGGATTTCTAAGTTCAAGGACCTCTCAGAAATTCCATATATAGTTAAACTAATAACTTATTTTGAGAATATAACTTTCTAACTTAACAATATAAAAGAGGTATGAGAAGATAAGAACAATAAAAATTTTAATTAAAAGAATAATACCAAAGACTCAGAAATCTGTTTCAGACCATAAATCCAGATAATTAAGCCTTTGGCATGATGAATGTTTAATAACTTAATTCAGTAACTGTGTGTTATTTAGGTATATTTTTCATGCTATTTTAAATAAGTTCATCAAACAATTTCTTAAGTCTTCAGATTTTATAGTTTTAATGATAAGAGGGCATTGAAAGTATAAATGTTTCTTACACTTCAGAAATAGATTAAAATTTATTTGTTTATTATAAATAAGAATAAAAATGTTAATAGCTGGTCTTAGCTCATTACCTCAATCAATACTTTCATTCATTCAAATATTTTTCATGTGCTTATTCTGTGAAAGGCATTATGCTAGGGGCATAGGTACATCAAAAAGCAAAAGAGAAAATACTGCACATATGTCATCAATTCACAGACATTGTACAGTGTAGGGAAAATATAAAGAATAAGTGTTATAAATAAATAATATAGCATGTTAAAAATAATATATATTTGAGAAAACAAGGATAATGAATTGGATCAGGAATACTGAAATGAGGAGATACGATGAAAAGCAAGTTGTCATTTCATTTTAAATAGGATGTAAAGGGTAGATTTCATTAACCAGGTGACATTTAAGCAAAGATTTGAAGAAAGCCGGAGTGTTAGCCAGGTGAAATTTCAGAAGAGCATTCTTGACAAAAGGAATAGGTAAAGCATGGAGCCTCAGAAGGGGCAGATCTTGGAAGATTAAGGTGGCCAAAGTGGAGGGATAGAGTAATCAGGAGGAAAGTAAAAGGAAGTGAAGTCTGAGAGGTAACGGGAAGCCAATCAATTAGGATCTTTCATCCATTACCGTCACTTTGGCTGTTTCTCTGCTCAAGATGGGGAATCACTTGGGGTATTTATTAAGAATAGTGACATCAGCTGGCTCACAATTTTAAATTACCATTCTAGACACTCTGTTGAGAATACACTATAAGGGACCAAAGGTAGAGGAGGCTACTATGATTATCTGGAATACCTTGCTATTCGCTTGGACCAAGATAATCAGAGTGATGAGCAGTGGGTAGAATTTAGGTATATTTTCACAATAGTGCCTGCAGGTTTTGCTGACATATTGATCGTGTTTGTGAAAACTCCAAAATTTTGTACTTAAATGAGTGTAAAAACAGTTGCCATCAAGTGAAAGGAGGGAAACTTTAGGTGAAGGAGGATGGGGGGCTTTCAGGGAAGAAAGACTAGAGTTTGGTTTTGGACATTGATGGGTATATATTAGGCATGGATATGAATTTGTTAGATGGATTTGAAATTCAAAACAATAATGTGGGCTGAAAAAGTTTGAAAATTATTTGCACATAGATGATATTTAATGACAAAGTTTGATGAGAACATAAGAGGAATTGTCTAGATAAAGAATGGAAGAGTTGAAACCTGGAGTAGTCCAATATTATCGGATGAGAAATCCATAAAGATACTGAGAATGAATAATTTTTGAGGTAGGCATTGTGTTAGTTCCTTCAAATTACTACAAATTTGAAGGATTGAAACAACAGAAATGTCTTCTCTCACAGTTGCGGAGATCAGAAGTTCAACACCAGGTTATTGGGCCACATTCCCACTGGAGGCTCTGGGGGGTAATCCTTCCTTGCCTCTTCCAGCTTCTGCTGGTGTTCCTTTGTGTCCATAGCACTCCAGTCTCTGCCTCAGTCTTCACGCCCCTTCTCCTCTTCTGTATGTACCAAATATCCCTCTTCTTCCTGCTTATTAGGATATCTGTGATTTAATTTAGAGTCTACCTGGGCAATCTTCCCATGTCTAGATTCTAGACCCAATCTCATATACACGACTTTTTTTTTCCTTTACAAGTTAACATCAAGAGTTTCCAGAGCTGAGGAATTGATATATTTGGATAGCTGCTATTCAGCATAAAAATAAGTGTGCTATATCAATTACAACAAAAATAAGCTGGAAACAGAAAATTACTAACTAAATACAACAGTGTAGACATGTCCTAAGGCAGAGCAGTTGTAGTGGTGTGGGGAAAGTCCTGAATGAAGTGGAAATAAGAGAGAAAAGGAGAAGAGGAATGAAAAACAACATTTTCAAGGAGTTTTACTCAAAAGGAGAATAAAGCAGCTGAACATAAGCTTGTGTCAAGGGTTTTTTTAAAAGATGAAAATAATGTGGTGGAGGTAGAGAATAGAGGTTAATGATGGTGAAAAAAATGATGAGAATATCATTGTTGTTCTTTACTAGATATTATGATTTGAGATCTCCAGAAACAGGCCTTGAGACAAAAATGAGTTCAAGTTGTTTGAGTGATGAAAGAGTGTGGGAATGAGACAAGGAAGGAAAGGAAGCCAATAAGAGTGTTTTATAAAAAGATTACCACTGTCGGAAAATTGGTGCTCAGCACTACTGAGATGTCTGTGAAACTGTCTGAACACAACTCAGGGTTTCATCTATCCTGAGACCCTCCCACTCACCCAGATCACAACTTTATATCTCTCAGTTTTACGTTTTGCTCTAACAAAAACGATGTTCCTCTGAGAACACTGATTCGCCTACACAACTCTTAGGCACTGTGTTCATTTCCTATGGCTTCTCTAATAAATTGCCACAATCTGTGTGGCTTAAAATAATAGAAATTTATTTTCTCAGAACTCTAGAGATGGGAAGAAGTCTGAAATCAAAATCTGAGCAGAGCCGTGTTCCCTCCGACAGCACTGGGGAAGAATCCTTTCTTGCCTCTTCTAGCTTCTGGTGGTTGATAGCAATCGTGGTGGTCCTTGATTTGTTGGAGGCATCACTGAAATCTCTGCCTCTATCATTACGTGGACTTCTTCCTGTGTGTCTATATGCCTGTGTCTCTTCTTATAAGGACATTAGTCATATTGGATTAAGGCCCACCCTAATGACCCTGCCTTAACAGGATTACATCTGCAAAGACCTTATTCCCAAATAAATTCACCTTCACCAGTACTGGGGGTTAGGACTTCACCTATCATTTTGGAGACACACTTCAACCTACAACAGGAACTGACTGTTTTTATAAGTTTAGTTTAATAAGGTCTACTGTAGAGCAATATAGATTTTCTGTCACAGCTCTAGTAACACTGGATCGGGAAGTGCCCTCCTTTTGAAAGTCACTTTCAGTACATTCTGCCTCCAACTTATGTTGTTTCCTCTCATTATGACAGCAAATACCCTCTCACTCCTTGATGATTTTAACTCCCTCTATTATCTCCTAATCTCCTTTTACCTAAATCTTGGTGATTTCCATCTATAGGTAGAAAGCCCTTCCATCATTCTCTCAGCTTCTTCAATTCATTCCACTCTATGATCTTGTTCTTCATAATTTCAGGGCCAGTTACTCCATGGTCACACCTAAAACCTTTGTCTTTAACAATGGCAGCACATTGTCCTGATTACAACCGTGTGCATTTCACTTGCCGGTCATTGCCTCCTATATATTTGAGCATATTTTCTCCAGCTTCCTCATTTCAAAGTTTTCCTCCCTTCTTCAATTTCATGAATATCTGAGGCTCATTAATTCTATCAAGTTTACATTATAACCAGTTTTACATATTCACTTTACTTTTCTTAAAACTTAAATTCCACAGTCAATCATTTTTATCACCACCTTTTATGTGCCTTCATTTCTTTACTTTGTGTACTCAGGTGACAAAACAACCCCAATTAAATACAAATTTCTCCCTAATCAACATCCAAATCTCTGCAGTAGAATTTAGCTAAAGAATAGCATATAGCCATGCTCATCATTGGTTATAGTTTATAACTACAAAAGTAAAAGTACATCCTTAATGCAATCTGGCAATCTCAAGTGTGCCCTTACAACTGCCCCCAAATTTTACTTTGTTTCCTTATTATTCATGCCACTGCTCTACGGTGGGACTATATCATACCTTCTACATTCTCCTCAGTTTCTAATTCTGCCTCCAAGTCCATCTCATTTAACTAATGATGTTACTTTCTATATCACTAGGAAAATTGTAGCAATCAAGAGGACTTGAGCAGAATTCTACCATCCCAACTATTCAAGTACTTACATACACAACCATGTAATACGAACACTTATCAAAATAAAAATGGTGCACATTTGTATCATTTTGAGTTGTTTGTACATTTGTTTGGGATTGGCAAATCCTATTTCATCTTGTTCCTGGTTTTAGAACAGAAATAATTTGAAAGAGAACTGACTTTGTGTGTATATTATCTAGCAGATTAAAATTAACCTGCAAAGATGTTATAAAAGGGAGTAAAATTTTGCATATTTTATTTTATTACATTTTATTTTAAAAATAAAACCATACTACTCAAGGAAAATTAATCAGAGGTTCTTAACTGTGAAATCGTTTATACTTGAAATTTGTAATAGGTATTATACATCACAATATTTTGGCTTGTCCACTTTTTCTCTTCTATGTGCTTTTGTTTTTTTACCAGTGTTTATAAATTTCAATTAACTAATTCATAACATTTTTGCTTTTATAAGGACCACCCTTTAAAGATTGCATAGTCAATTGCTAACTGATAATAATTGAAAGAAAAATAATGCATTTTATAACTGAAAATATTTGTATTTACTATATTAGCACATAATACACATTTTAAAAATCTACCTTCTAGACTGAAAATTCCATAAGAAAATAAATTGTATGTTTTTCTATATACCTCAACAAACCTAGCAAAATGTCTGGATATGGTTTGCAAATAATTTACTAAAGAAAGGAAATAGAGCTATTGTTTATATTTTTAAATTTTAGACTCAAGTGTGAATGATTTCCCTATGATTCCACATACATGCTAAAATTCTGAAATTTTATAAGATTATGCCAGTGTATTTTATTAGGATGTCCTTTTAGGTAGTTGATTATTGATTTTTCAGTGGAAACATTTGGTTAATAGGTGCAATAGAAAATCTAGCTGTCTTCTCTGTTAGGCACATGAAATATAGTGAAAGTAAAAGCTCTTTAGAAACATGTTATTCAGAACTAACTCAATGTGGAATTGCTCTTTCCTAACATTACACATGATTAATGGGTGGCATGATTTCCCTGTGCATTGTCACATTACGGAGTTCTATCAATCCAAAATTGTATTGTTCATGGCAATGAGCTCTGTGTGTAATAATTGACACATTAGCAGAGAAAAGCTTCTTTTTTTTGTTGTTGTTCATAGATGCATTGCTGAAGCTGTTTAATACTTGTTTGCTTATCCGTAAATGTATAAAATGCATCTATAATTACTGTCATGGGGTTGAGACTACACCATCTGGGTTGTAATGCAAATGTTTATATCTAAACTCACTAGAGCAAAATATATATTCTGAGTCATTATTGCAAGGCTATTCATTCTATCTAACTTCTTTGATAGGGCACAGACTAAAGAGCATAAACACAGTTGAGGCTGGAAAATTTTAAGAAAATAATATGTTGGATAAAATCAAAATAGTGCTTTCTCTGTCACCTAGAAGAAAAGCACACACACACACAAAATAAGGTTTATCTCCAACATAATTTTTGACTCTTTTCGATGTTCAAAAACCATTTATCCCTTTATCAATATTAGAACATACTAAAATGAAATAAGAGATCATTTTTAACCTAAGTACTGTTTTTGTGTGTTCCTGTTTTTAATTTTTAAAAATTATATTTTCCTAGGTTTATATTATTTCCCTTTCATCTTAGTGTTTGTGTGTGTGTGTGTGTGTGTGTGTGTGTGTGTGTGTGTGTATCCTTTTGCTTCTTTCATATATCTTGTGCCTATAGAACATCATATTAAAAAAGAAAGCTGGTAGAATAAGATATCCCAAACCTATATAAGAAAAATAAAATAAAATGATCCTATCTATAGATCTGACACAAAAGAGACTTGAACAAGTAGAAAGACGTTCATTTTCTTGAGTAGAAAGACTCAAGAGATATTAGTTCTCCCTGAGACAATTTATAACTTAATTCAAACGATTTAAATTGCCACAGTTGTTTTTCTGGACATTGATAAATTGATTATAAATTTATTTGGAAGAACATGCAAAAAAAAATAAAAATAAACAGAAAACAATGAAAAAGAAGAGCGAGGAAGGAAGTAAGTCCTGCTGGATATTAAAACATATGTTAAAGCTTGTATAATTACAGAAGTGTGTCATTGACACATATATAGACTAATCAATCAGTAGAACAGAATAGAACATTCAGAAGCTTTCCCAATTTTGTGCATCTTTGTCACAAAAATGCTTGAAATTCAAATCAGTGGGGGTAATTCAGACATTTAAATGATTGATGTGGAGATAACTGATTAGCCAGAGACAATAAGATAAAATAAACAAGAATATAAAAATTAAGTCCATTTTTATGCATGGATGAATTTCAAATGGGTCAGAGTTAAATGCCAAAAAAAAAAAAAAAAAAAAAAAAAGAGAGAGAGAGAGAGAGAACCTGGAGAAAATATGAATAAATTTCTGTATAATGTGGAATAATGTTTTTCTATTGCTGTGTACCAAGCAATCTCAGATATTATAATAAAATAACAACCATTTGCTTTGCTCTTTCTTCTACTGCTTTTCTTCTCAAGGCTGGCCTTAGGTGACCTTAATTCTGTTTGACCACATGTCTGTAGTCAGATGATAAGTTAGCTGGAGACTGGCTGGATTCAGATGTCCTTATCCCTATGTCTGAATACTGGGAAAATATGTCTCTCATCATCAAGACAGCTAGTCCAGGCTTGTCTCAGTCCTAGTGCAGGAAGAAGGTAACCTCTGATATGCAAGCATTTTTCAGCCTTTACTTGCATCAGTTACCTTTGCTATTACTTCATTGGAAAGTCAATTGATCAGCTCAGGCATTGAGAAACAGACGCCATGTTTTATATAGGAGGACTGAAAACTTGTGATCATTTAAAAAATCTTCTATACCTAAAAAGATGAATAAACCTTTCTAGCTACATATCAAATCCAGAAGCAGTAAGGGGATAGATAAATTTGATAAATTAACATTAAAAAAATGTTAAAAGTTCATAGCAAAATAAATCATAAGCAGGGTAAAAAGAACTCTAATTGGGGAAAGACTTTTTGTAACATGACACAGACAAGAAGCTATATTTCTACCACAGAAATAACTTCTAAATGTAGACTTGTAAACACCATCAACTCAATGGGGGAAAGATTAAAAAAAAATGTACTATAGAAATAGAAAGACAATTCATAGTAAAAGAAATGCAGTGAAAAGATTCTTAACTAAATTTAACTATGTTCAAACTGACATAGTAGGAAAAATAGATATTAAAATATATTGAGTTATCAATTCTCACCTACTAGATTGGCTAAAATCCAAAAGTTTAACCTCAGTCTTTATTGGTGAGGAAATAGCTTTTTAAAGAAATATTGAGAATGCAAATGATAAATATCTAAGGAAGAAAATTTGGTAATATTTATTAATATAATTTATTATTTACCATTTGATGCAACAATCTCACTTCAAGGAATTTTTCTTAAATATAAAATGTCAAATATATGAAAAGACAAATACACAAAGCTCTTCATTGTGGAATTGTTTTTCATAGAAAAGACTGGAACCAACCCAAACACTATCTTAAAGGGAATTGGATGAAAAACATCACATACAACATTGATTTCTGTAGCTATAGAAAACAGTGAGATATATCTTTTATATTCTTCTATTGAGTAATTATTTAAATATGGATATTAAAAAATGAACTATTTAAATTATTAACATTATACTATTAGAAATTGTAAGACTGGATATTTGAATTATTAAGAAATATTGATAAATTATTAATTATTACTAAAATTATTAATTTTAGGGATAATGACAGTACTTTGTTTTTCAATTGTTCTTAAGTTTGCAGATATATATTATACTATTTATAGTTTGAATGATATAGCTGGGATATGTTTTAATAAAAAATAATGGAAGAATATGTACAAAGATAGTGATGATGGCCATGATTAATAATTTTTGAAACTAGGGAGTAGATAGATGGGACCACATTATACTTTTCTCTGTATAGCACACTACTAAATTTTGACATGTGTGATTTTTTTCCCATAATATAGTGCTTAAACAAAAACAACAATCATGTTTACTTTCAAATACCACAGGGGAGCAAATATGAATATCACTTTACATACCCCAAAATGACCCAACCAGTATTTCAAATGAATGCCCTGAGATGGATTTGCTTGGAATCTTATATTAGGAATTTTGTTTTTTAAAACAAGCTAAATGTCTGGAAAGTTCTTTACTCTTGACTGTTCATGGAAACTTAATATAAGCCTTCCATTTTTTCTTAGTACCCTAAGTATTTGAAAAACTGTGGAATTATTTAAAGAACAATGTTCAACAGAACCATTTGCCTTACTTTAAAATGTTAAATTGCACATTTTAAAACAAAATCAGATAGAATAGATAATTATTTTTCAGTGTTATATCAAGTATTTTGAAAGTGCTAATAGTATCTCTTGAATATTTCAAAATCTATTTTTATAACTCCATTAAAAAAGTATAGTTATATAAGAGAATTCAACATGAGAGAAATACAAGAGGCAGTAGTGTTTGTTGTTAATGTTGCCTAAAACTTAGAGGCATGGAACTTTCCTAAAGGGTCAGTTGGCCCTACGGTAAGTGGCATTAAAGAGAGCTGCTAATTTCTGAAAAGAAGAAAGGGAATGAGAGCTTTAAGGAAAAATAGCAATCTTGCTATAGTGCCCCACCTGACAAAGGCTGGTAAAGATATAGAGATCACACAGATCAATATCATTTACAAATATATATATGTAAGTACCCTAAATAACATAAAAATACAAAGATGCTAGCTGTACACTTTAAGAATGATTAAATATGAGAAAATATGTAAATGTATTTTATAACATTAATGGATCCAAGGACTAAAAACATGATTTTTTTCAATTGACATAATAAATTA
This sequence comes from Eidolon dupreanum, assembly GCA_028627145.1. Classification (NCBI taxonomy): domain Eukaryota; kingdom Metazoa; phylum Chordata; class Mammalia; order Chiroptera; family Pteropodidae; genus Eidolon; species Eidolon dupreanum. The sequence continues at coordinate 26,568,596 of CM053508.1, forward strand.
TTTGGCAAAAATCAAAATACTTCTTAAAGCATAAAGCCCTTAAATAAATTAGAATTAGTATTTTATTTACGTATGTATCTGTGTGTGTGGTTACATAGGTATGTGTATAGATGTATATATACATGTGTGTATATATATTGACATACATATACACAATGTAAATATATACATCATGAATATGTGCATATATTTATACCACACAATACAAACACATTCATACACTTCTCACATTTATAAAATACAGTATAGAATAGAGATCCGGTTTGCCTTTTTGTGTATGTCAGTTCTTATACAGAATAATATTAAATTGCTAAACATTGCAGGCATTCCCACTAATGTCAGGAACAAATCTGAATAACCATAATGTTTCTATATTTAACATTGGAGTTAATGGCCTTTAGACTTTTAGCTAAGAGAATGATGCAGTGTATGTATCAATGTATACAATTTTTAATTAATGTCAACATATATAAACATTTATCAATATTCCAAGTTAAAACATTATTTATCTAAGAGAATCAGTTACAAATTGTTACCACAAATGAATTCAGTAAATTAGTTGGATACAAAATTATTACACAGACATTATTAATTCTCCTATATCAACTTAATTTGAAAATATAATAAAAGAAAATATCATATGTCTATTAATAAAAATTATCTAAAACATCTAGACATAAACTTAACAGGAAATGTTTTAGAGTAAAACAAGAATTGACTTTAGAACACTTCTGAATAACACAATGTAAATTGGAACAAATAGACTGCTGTCACTAATTTTCAATGGAAAGAATAAACATCACAGAAATGTTATTTATCTCTTCATTAATTCAGTATATTCAAACACAATGCAATACATTTACCAAGTTTGTTTTTTAGAAGTTAGATAACTTTTAAATTTGCTAACAAATGAACAAAATATATTTTTAAAAAATCCTCTAAAACAGTGGAGCAAAGGAAGGTCGGGGTATATTAGCTTAATTTAATATTTATAGTACTAGAAAATGAATACACAAATATTGGAACAAAATACAAATTACAAAATCAGACCTATATACTAATGGCAATTTAGTTTATAATAAATTAGAATATCGAATCAGTGGTGACACAGTGGTGACATTAAACTTTTAAATCAGTGGTTTTGGAAAACAAATATATTAGAAAATAAAATTATAAACATCTAAAAAATATAAATTTTTATATATATTAGAGTAGGGCAGGTATTTCTAATCATTACTAAAAACCCAGAAATAACTATTCACATATATGACTGCATAAAATTACACATTTCTGTATGACTTTTGAAATAATAGTAATCAAAAAACAAATGAAAACTAGTGAAAGAAATTGAAACTGTTATCACAATGTGTTGTTCTTATTGGCTCTTGGACACCAATAAGAACAGACCAAACAGCTCATTGGTGCAAATTACATGAAGGAGATGAATAAGTCTAAAATACATAAAAGCTAGTAAAACATAGGAAAAGGTACTTGACTACTCAAAATCTATAAAAAATTAAAGGTACAAAGAGAAACAATTTTACCTATCTGATTAGCAGAAATCCAAAAATGGACAGTACATTGTAAAGTCAGGAAAAAACAGGCACTCTCAAACACAGCTTTTGAGAATGCAAAATGATATAAACCCTAATTAGGGGAAAAATGTCTCTTTCATTTTACAATTTTCCTTCCAAGCATTATTCTATGATTATACCCACATACACACAAAATTATGCTTGTACATCATTATTTATCACAGTAGTCTTTGCAGTAAGAAAAACAATGGAAAAAAAATGCTTATCTTTATGGATCTTTTAAAATATTCTATGCTATAACCACTTATTGGAGTACTACTTATACCGATCAAAGAGAGAAATATTTCTGCACTCAGAAATATTTCCAGGTTATGTTGCTAAATGGAAAAATACGGTATAGAATAGCAAACATAATACACTACCTATAGTGAAAAAAGGAAGAAAATAAAAACATGTTTTATTTGTATAAAGAAACATTGGAAGAAAATTCCTGAAATTTAAAAATAATTGTTCCTCCAGGGTTCAGGAAGTAGATATGAGATAAATAGAAACATGGATAAGAGAACCCATTTTCATTTTTTACTCTTTTACATTATTTTTTTTTTATTTTGAACCATGTAAATGTTTTAACAATATATTACCTCTTCTGAAAAATAACTTTTTAAAAAGGCTCTACCCAAAATATTGATGGCATGATTAAAAGCGTACACTTTAATAAAAGCCCCTAAAAATACTAGTGATTATTGAATATTCGGAAAGTGTAAAATTATGGATCTAAATATTCAGTATGTTTCCTCTACAGTGACAAAAATTACTTCTTTGCCAATTGTAAGTAGTTCTATTCTGAGCATAACCTTCTTCTCCAGGAGTTATTTGTAGTGTCTTAGTGCAATCAGCCATCATAGGGCTCAGCATATTTCTTAGGCTACCAATTCTTGAGTACTGTGGCCAGATAAGACTTTCAGTTTGCTCTTGTGGACAATTGTGCATGGGAATTTTTATCATAACTTTATTATTTGGAAGCATATTTTACATAGCACTATTAAAATGACAGTGCTGCTAGAATTCACTGGCAAACAAATGCCAAGATAACAAGGCGCAGTGGTCCAAATTGATAGAATGATTGTTTTTACTTAATTTTGATAAATTCTGAATGTCATTTATTCTTCAAGTTGGCACTTCATCTTTAGAGCCAGCTTTGCACATCCTTAAATCTATCTTTAATGTGTGCCTGTCGATCATCTGAGGCCAGTTGATATTTCTAGATTGTTTTAAAATTAACCTAAACCATTTCCTATTACAGGTGTGGTCATTAGCACATGGGAGGAAATAAGAAACGGTTGGCCTAGAATATATAGAGATTATTAAATTCTAATAAGTGTGCTTCATGACAAACTAAGTATTAAGCAAAGTCTCAGTACAAAGCCTAAGAGAAACAATTTAAGAAATATTTTATAAACTCCAGGATTACAGTAGCTTCCCGAGACTTGACAGGGTAATTTGAAACTTCTCCCAACCCAATAACTAACTGCCTAAGGGAAGTATAGGCCACAGAGGAGTATATAACATGGAGGAAAACATCTGAGGAGAGGTAATTATCTGCTTGCACTATGCCCTTTGAAACCTCTAAGTTGTTAAAATTCTCATGAGCTGTTGTTGGTTTTATGTGCTTCACCATCAACCCATGAAAAATCTGTGTTCCTTAAAATATCTAGATATTTCATGCCAAATAGATTATTTATATATCCTAAAAGGGAAATGCATATAAATATAATACTATAAATGATTCTTGGATGTAGAAGTCTTTTCCTTGACCTATTTTAACTCTATCAGCAGCAAAGTAAAACAATGCTAATTCCTAGTTATTCAAAGCTCATAAACTAGAACTCAAATGCAAAGTTCTCTTTCTTTCTGAAGACATAAAGATTTATATTCTGATATTGAATCTCTCATTGAATGATATATGATTACCTAATAAATCTATTGACATTAAATCCATATTATCAATGTTAACAGAGTTGGTCAAAATAATTTACATTTAAAATTTTTTGTTATGTTATTATTTTCCCTAGATATTTTCTAAATTTATATATTAGTGCCTTCCTCCTTTTCATGATTAAATTAGGTAGGATTTTCCATCTCATTTTTATTTTTCAAATAACCAAGATTTTTAGTTCTCAACTATCACACAATTTTTATCTTTCCTAACTCATTAATGTCTACATTTATATGTGCTATTTTGTCATTCTTATTTCCATCCATAAATTTGTGTTCTTTTTTAAATAATTTTAGTTGTATACTTAACCAAATGCTTTTACTCTTTATTTTTTATTTCTATAATCATATAAGGTATAAAATTTTTCCTGAGTATCGCTGTGCCTTCATCCCAAAGATTCTGATATTAGTATTTCAATTATCACTCTTCTAGAAAACATTAAAATGCTATTTGTATTCCTCCTTTGACATAAAACAAACAGCTGCCTAAAAATCAGAATTAAAAAAAAAACTGATAGAAGTTTGTATTTGATTTTGGAATTGTTATTGATTTCTAATTCTATTGCAACGAATTAGGAACATGTTTTTATACTACCACTACTTCATAACATTTATTTTTATTTATGTTCTCTGTGATAATTATAGTGTGCACACATACACAATATTTTAGATCCATATCATTAATTAGGTTCCTTAGATTTTCAGTTGTTCTCTGTTGATATTTGTTCTTATCTTTTTGATTCATATTGGGATGAATGAGATGCATTAAAATCTCCTGTTTTATTGTTTTTGTCTATTGTACCTCTTGTCTTCTGTATATGGTGTTTTGTTCCACTTTCTTTACGTTTTCATTTGAATACCTATACTTAATCTTTTTTGTTTAACTCTCAGAGCAGAGTTAAGTTGCTTTTTCAAATTGGAGATTAGAATGTTATATTTTTCTAGAAGCTATTTTTTATTTTACATTTTTAATTTTGATGGTTTTGAATTGTACAAAATAGTTACTTATGATTTTTACAAACTTCCTTTGTATCTAATTGTTTTCCTCTTGATTTTTCTAATTTTTCACATTTATTCTCTTCTCTTTTGACATTAGAGTTCACCAACCCTTATCAATTTTTTCAAATATTTTCCCTCCATTATTCCTTCGGTTTTTCTCTTTTCTATCTCAAAGGGCAGTGGTCCCCAACCTTTTTGGCATCAGAGACCAGTGAAAATCTAATGCCTGATGGTCTGAGGTAGAGCTGAGGCAGCGATGCTAGTGCCGGGGAGCAGCTGGGGAGACAAAGCTTTGCTCCCTTGACCACAACTCACCCACCGCTGTGCTGTCGGTTCCTAACAGGCCATGCACCAGGTACTGGTCCAGAGCCCAGGGGTTGGGGACCCCTGTGTAGGGGACATATCCTCTGGTTCACCTTAGAACAGCAGTACCACCATGTTACTCATGAATATCACTTACTGTGGGAAATGGCTGATGCCTGCTCCCCTGCCTAACCATTGTATGGGAGACTGCAAGAATCTATCAGAAATCTGTGGCCGCAAGCCTGGCCTCTAGCTAAGTGAAGCTCATCACTAGAAAACAACTCCTTTATGTATCAGCTCCCTACAGCTTTGTGACCTACCAGATCTTTTCTCTCCATTCTGACTTACTCTTCAAATGACTCCTTTCCCCAAGCTAAGTCATATCCGGTATCAGGGAAGAAATGTTTTTATAAGTACACCAATATTTCTCTCCCAGAAGTTCAGTCTGCAGTTTCTTTCTTTGAATCTTCGATCTGATATATGAGTGTGGGTTGTGACCAGAAGATACATCAGGGCAAGGGTTGTAGTGAGAGAGCAGAAAGCAAGAGGAAAAGAGCAGGCAATCACAAATAAATATAACCACAATTTTACTCCAATGTGTATCTAACCATCCTTTATATAATGTATTCACATCAATTTTGAAAAGACAAAGCTCTATGTAGGTCAGAGCTATTATTAGTGTTGTTATTGATGTCTTGGGGTCTATGTAATAAGTAGTGTCGTGATGTTGATGTTCCCAGGGTGTCCGGACAGCATTCATCAGTTCCCACTAGTGCCATCTCTTGCGCTGATTTTTCTTCTTTGGTTGTGAGGACTTAGGGTCACCTTAACAGAATGTGCCCTTTGTAGCTCAATAGCCACTAGTGTAAACAGGTAATTTTGAAAAGAGTCCATGCTGATGAAATGATTAGATTTGCAAAGTGGGGAAGACCATTATGCATGCAGGGAGTGCAGGGATCATATGGTTCACAGTGAGTGATTTTGTGTGTGATTATGTTGCCTCTGAATTGCTGCTGAGTGAGATTAGTGTAGAATTTTAACCAAAACAAAATATAAAATAAATGATAATAGAAGTTTTGTGAAAGATCTACTTATTTTTGCTGTAGTTTCTCCTCTTATATATCATTATTTATCATATTTCAAAAAATATCAAATGAGCATCTTATGTGTGTGCAGTGATATTCTGGAACAAAAAAGCTTGATCATAAGTGATTTGGGGTTGAAGGCTGCCAAAACCCAATTTCCTTTTATAACATACAGGTCTTAAGTGGAAATATATACATATTCATGTATAAAATTTGTAATCACATAATTATATAGAGATACAAAATTTATAGACACTTATACATGTGTAAATAACGGTCTATTTTTCAGCTAGTTTTTTTTTTTCTGAAAATGCATGCGCATGCACACTTATATTTGCATTTTAGTGTTTCTATAGTCCTATGTCTTATATCTCCTTTTTTTTTGAGAAAATAACTTATTCTAGTAAGTCACATATAAATATAAATCAAGAATTAATCTAAATAAACTATTCCATGCTTGCAACGTCGACACTTTTGAATGATGTATTGAACAAATATCTTAGCGAGTACATAAAATGTTTTAAAAGATTATGTTTTCCAGGATGAATGGCTATCTATATCTTATGAGTAACTGTGAATTATCTTTGTCTAGCGAATATCCTCTCAGTACTAATTATATAGGATATACAGGATACATAGATTATATTATCAGTTGTGTGCCTAATCTGACATTAATATATCAATAATAATTTACATGTTTATTACATTAGACTTCATAAAATCATTCAGGTTTCGTATTCCTGGAAAGGAGTTTGTGGCTAGAAGTATAAAACAGCATGAGTACAGGTACTCATAAATACATATTAAATGAATGAATGGGTTACTCGTCTGTGGTTTTCCTGGCTCGACTGCCATTTGTGTTACAGTAATTTTCAGTAGAGGCAGATCACTTCTGCCTTGTTTTATGACATAATATGTCTTTCTTGGGCACTCCTTAGATATCATCTTTCCTTCTGTCTGCTTTGGCATTCTATACTTCTTTGGAGCTGTATTTATAGGCTTTGCCCTTTAGGAACATTTAAGCCAAACATCAGAGATCATTTCCATGTCCTAGAATCTGTGAAAAACAAAACAACAAAATCCATATGTATTTCCCTGGGAAGATGTTACTCAAAAACATAATATGCAGAATCAATAAACAATTTTAACCGAACTAGAAATAAGGAGGGACATTTTTCAGCCACAGAAAGTCAAATACTGTATGTTCTCACTTAAATATGGAATTTTAAAAAGCTGAACTTAAAGAAATAAAGAGTAGAATGATGGTTGCTAGTAGCTGTGGGGTGAAGGAAATGGGGAAATGTCAGTCCAAGGGTACAAAACTCCCGCTATAAATGAATAAATTCTGGAGATTTAATGTACAGCAAGGTGACTATAATTAACAATATTGTATTGTATACTGAAAGTTGTTAAGAGAGTAGATCTTAAATGTTATTACCACCAAAAATTGGTAATTATATAAGGGAAAGGAGGTGTTAGCTAATCCTATTGTAGTAATCATTTTGTAACATAGGCATATATCAAATCAACACATTATATACCTTAAACTTACATATATGTCAATAATACATCAGTAAAGCTGGGAGAATAAAAGGATGAACATTTTCTGTGATTGAGCACAATGAGCATCTCTCATTTTTTGAGAGAGAGTGAACTCACATTCATTTTGAAGGGGAATAGCTTAATTATGTTTAGTGCAGATAAAAGATATATACTGATTTTAATTCATCTTGCATCTTTCTTTCCTCTGTGTAAGTGTCTGAGATTATTAATATTAACCTTCAGAATAAAGCCTATCAAATATCGTAAACAAAGGGACCTGTACGATAGGAGAGAGTGGGTGATGCAGGGTGTGCTCTGTTCTTTTACCTGCAGCTTGACGTTATCTCCACACTTGCACAACTCGAGCATATGGGGAAAACAAATGAGAAGGGAGATGTGTCATCCGAGGAAGAAGGGTAAGATAGTGATTAAACCATGGAAGACAGGCCTAAATAAGTGTTTCTGAATAAGGTGAAATAAGAAATTATTAACCATCTAAAATAGAAATCAGTGATGATCCAACGTGAGGAATTGAGGTGAAGGGGTATAATTCTATCTCACAAAAGCAACACATTTATCCTCACTGTCTCATACAAAAGCAATATTAACATGCTCCATTTAACCTGATGCACATACTGCCTTCAGAAATCAAATGAGGATAATAAAAATGAAAGGATGATAACCAAGATTATTTTTTAAGACCTATGATCAATATACTGATTAAATTTATTTCATATTTTTATCAAAAATTTAATTATAGGTTTAAAAAATGTAATAGTTTCATATTTATTTATTTAAATTTACATTTAATGAAATTTTAAATTTAAAATACATTTAAAAATTGCATCAAATTTTAAAATTTATACATATTTATTACATATTTAATTCTATATATATATATTTGGATAGATATATAATGGTCTCATTTACATGTAAAATATTAACAAAGCCAAACACTAATTAATATGCCAAGGACAGATTTTAATCAATAATATACTATTTCAGTTGGGAAGAGGGTCCAGTGTGAACTGAACTGAACTTTAATTCCACAGAGGTGACTGGGTGTTTTGAAGAGGAAAAGAGGGAGTAAGAAGGGAGAATGCTGAGTGGTTGAGCTGAATCAGAGGAGTGGAAAATTTCAAAATCCTATCTGGATTTGATTACTGGTCCTTATCAAAGAAAGTGTCCTAAGGTCTCACAGAGCCTGAGAGACAAGGGCCCCATCTTCAGTTGTCACCTGGGACAAACAGCAATACTTTTGGAAGCTTGAGTTTTCTCAGGCAGGCACTTTGAGGGAGATTAGAATCCTTTTAGGGATGAGGCCTTGAGCTGTTGGAATCTATGTTAGTGTTCATATTCAAGTCTTTGGAAGCCAGGGATGAGGCCTAGTCAGGAAGAAGGCTTAGAGGGGAAGAGTCTTTATTTACACACACACGCACACAAACACACACACACACACAGGCACGCACACACACATGTACGTATGTCTCATGGTAATAACATTTCAAAGAGATGGCTCCCTGGTCCTTGAGAAATAAAGTCTTGGTTAAAAACTGTCAAGAGGTTTTTTTAAAAAATGATTTTTATCTTAAAGGGGCTGAGAAAAAAATGTTCAATTATAAGTTTTCTAATGTAAATGCTCTAAGTGAGGAGAGAAACCTCTGTGGTTAGGTCATCTGGATTATAGGGTGCTAAGGGCCAGGATGAGAGAATGTTTAGGGAACTGGAGGTAAGAAAAAGCCTTTTTAAAATGTAGTCAAGCTGTTGGAAACCTTAAGGTCATTTCGATAAGATAACTTTGGCAGTTTATTGCTGTCCATTAATGTGGGTAAATCTCTGTCTCTGGCCATCTCTCTTTCTAGTTTAAGTGGACAACCCCATGAACAACTTGAAAATCTGGCATATGTGAAATTTTGCTTCCCTCACTGTCCTTTAGTCTATGCCTACAATGAAATGTGACTTTCCATTTTCAGTAAGAATTAGAATATCTTGTCTGTAAACCAGACTTGATTTTTCAATTATGAGGACTTTTTCTCTTAGGATATAAGAATAAATAAGGACGAATTTGGCAAATGTAACAGGCGATACTGTTAGAATCTACTTAATTTTAATCAATATATAGGATTTCCACTTTAAGATGGGGTGCTGATGACCACAGAAGTTTTATACTAATTTAATCACATAACATCCAAGATGATAGTTATTAGGAATAGGTAAGGACATTTGGTCATTTGGCATTGAATGCCATGATGAAGCCTTTAATACCTAACAGAACCCAGTGACAAGCTGGGTTCAGTTTCTCTAAAGAACAATTGTTTACAAAATTGGGCATGACTTTCTTCAATAATTTTCAGAGTCTGTTCTGTGATTTTCCTACCTCAGCTTGTCACAATTTATATAAAGTATCTGATCCACAAGAGATACTGGATGTGGTAGGTCACATCTCTTGCAGGGTAGCCCAGGTCCCCTGAAAAGCTTTCTTTTACCCTGGGGTCCATTCACATTTGGCAGCCTTATGTGTAATTTAACAGGTATGTTGGAATGGAGCTTTAAAGTATCATATATATAACCCCTAAATCTAAAGAGGCTCACTAAGCACTTTTTCTATTTCATAATAGTAAGGAGTAAAATTTAGAGCTATTTCATGTATTATTTAAAAGGTATATTTCAGCTCCCCCAAGCCTCTGACCCCAAAGAAAATAAATGAGATGCCAAACCCTGGAATAGTACTGGGGTTTATCTCACATCTTAGAAACCAGTTGTCTTACTCTTTGTCTAGGTTGCCTACAATTCCTGATGTTCATCTAATCCATGTAGCTTAATTTCATCAGTGTAATGAACCAGTATAATCTCCTGTGAAATTGTCACAGTACCTGAAAAATTGTTTATGATAGAAAGCTTGTAAGGTGGTATAGTTCTGAGTTACAGTAATGAAGGTCTATTGCTATCCCTGCCAGCTAAAAAGAAAAAAAGTTTCTGGTGATATTTGCTGTGGAGAATTTTTTTTTAGATTGTATTCAACAGATGGATAGTCTCAAACAAGCTTCCAGAGACTGAGTCATTTGCTCTAGTAATAAGTCCAGGGGTGGCTCCATAGTGTAGTGGTTAGCACATCTGCTTTACATGCAGAAGGTCCTGGGTTTGTGCCCCAGGTGGAACCACGGACCATACTCCAGGTGCACCAGGCCCTGGGTACACGCTGCAAGTGTATGGGAGGAGATGCCCAGCCTTCAGAGATCCAGTTCTTAAGGGGAAATGGCAACATCCATAGGTCAGGTGTAGAAATGGGGGGGGGGGAATTAAAGAGGGAGAAAAAAAATATTTCACATCTAGAATTGCATATTAGAGAAAATACCTTATTAAACTTAAAATAATCTAATAATTTTCCAAGATTCAAATGTCTTTACATTAACCAAACAACTGAGTTAAAAATATAGGTTAGAAAAATCAATATTGTTACACCTTCCAAGTCTTTGATTGTGACAGTTATGTCTGTAATTCTTCTGGGATTGTGACATTAGTTTGGTTTACTGTCTTAGTGAAGGAAGAAGTTCACTTGATTGCTCCTGTTATAAAGCCCTTACTCTAGAGTTAAAGGAACAATGTGAAATTCTACAAGTTCCCAAGTATTTTTATTCCAACATATTATTCAGGAACAGGGTGGGATTACAGAGCAACTTGTCCATTATCAGATAAATTCAGAAAATATTCCACTTCACATTTTGATCAAAATCTCCACTTTGGTGTGGACTACTGAGGTGTTTTGGGCCCCCGGGAATTACCATCTGTCAGAGATGTTATCTGCATATTTTCTTTCACCAGGGTACTACGACAATAATAAGAACTAAAATTCCTTTGAAAAAAATCTAAGAGTAAGAATTACTTGTGCAATTTCCATTGGGTTCTTTCTAAGGAAACATCCTTCTCCTGGCTTAAGTGGAGCTGGATCCATGGAATAGCTCTTATTTTGAACTGGAGGAAGATCTAGAACTCTGTGGTAAGCCTCAAGTCAGGGTTCTTTGGACTAGGACATTGATTTTGTATATATGTGCTATTAACCTATCCATCTTTTTCAGTACTAGGAACACCATGAACAAATAAACTACCAGTCAAGTTTCTTGTGAATGAAACAATTCTGATTTCTACTTTCATTCCTATTAGGGTAATTGTGCCTACCTTGAGTGTTGAATTGTTTTGTCCACCACATGTCATTTGCTACTTTGAGATCCAAAGAACAAGGTTTCCATATTATATGGAAACAAATTCAGCTTCTAGGTAACTTAGAATGAAGTAGATATAGAAAACTACATATCAGTATCCAAGGGAATCATTTCAGATGGGTTTGTAAAAACCAATATTTGAATTTGCTAGGAAATTAAAAGATGAGCGAATGTTATTTATGTAAGAACTCAACTCAAGAAGCTTAAAAATTACAAAAAATAAAATACATTACACAGAAAATACATCATTTAAAAAAAAAAGCCAAATATACATATTAGAGAATCTAAATAATATCCTGAATCAATAACATAAAAAGACAATGTAATCGAAGCTCACAAGGAAACAAATAAAAGAACACAAATATAAAACATTATGAAAGAGTAGGAGATATCAATAAGACAAAGAGGAAGACTGAAATTATGCATTGAGATATATATTAATCTTTACCAATTTGAGATCTGGTAATCTTTACCAATTTGATATATATACTAATCTTTACCAATTTGAAATCTGTCAAAACAAATTTTCTTGAAGAATTTAATTACTAATAGAGAATTCAAAGCAAAGTAAACATCTTGAATATAGATGTGGCCAGGAGATAAAACTTAAAAGGATGCGAAAAATTTCTCATAAAAATGAATCAGGTGTGGTCATTTGAGATGTTTCCATATCTTAACTCATGAATGTCGTAATAAACGTGGGAGGGCAGATAATCTCTTTGAGATTCTGATTTCTATTATTTTGGATATATACCCAGAAGTTGGATTACTGGATTATGGTAGTTCTACTTAAATTATTTGAAGAACCCCATACTGTTTCCATGGCTGAGCACCATATTAGTTCCTACCAACAGTGCACAAGGGTTCCAATTCCTCTATATCCCCCTAAACATTAATTATTTTTGGAGTTTTTTATAATAGTCATTCTAATATGTATGAAGTAATATCTCGTTGTAGTTTTTATTTACATTTCCCTAATAATTAATAATGTTGAATATCTTTTTTATATACCTGATAGCTTTTTGTACATCTTCTTTGGAGAAATGTCTATTTAAGTCCTTTGCCCATTTTTTAATTGGATTAACTGTTTTTTTGTTGTTTTGTTTTTTTGTGTGTGTGTTTTTTCTTTTTTTGTTTTTGTTTTTGTTTTTGCTATTGAGCTGTAGGAATTCCTCATATATTTTGGAAATTATCCCCTTAGTAAATATATGGCTTGCAAATATTTTATCTTATTTTGTACTTGTATTTTCATTGTGTCCATCATTTCCTTTACTGTTCAGAAGCTTTTTAGTTTGAAATTGTCCCCCTTAACTATGTTTTTCTTTTTCATATGTTCTTTTGGTGTCATATTCAATAAGTCATTGCCTAGACTAATATGTCTATTACCTTGATAATGGTAACAATATTACAGGTGTTTGCATATGTTCAAACTCATCAAATTATACACTTTAAATATGTGCAGTTCTTCATAAATTATACCTTAATAACACTTTTTTTTAAGAATCAGACCAAGAAGTTTAAGAAAACATTTATTAAATTACGACCAGTAGATTGTCCTTAATTATTGTTTTAGACTAAAGAAAATAATGATATGCTTTTCAACACATTTCTTTAGGGGAAGAATTCTTATTAAGAAAATCAAAGATGGTAAACATAAAAATAGATAATATATTTTAAAAAAAACACAAGAACATATCTGTAAAAACACAATAAAATATATATTTAATAAAATCTAATTATTAGAGTCAAACACACATGTATACTAATAGGTATCTCCATAATGAACATCTTATCAATGCACTAAGAAAGAATAAAACAAAAATAAAGTAAATATATAGCTATTAGGAAATTATTGCTATTTGATGTCAATATAATATTAAACACAGAAATTACCATTAATTTAATAGTTTTAAAGTTAGATATATATGTAATATATAAAATATATGTATATATGCCTACATACAAAATACATTATATTTATATACATTTTATACATTTATATGTTATAAATTATATTATGTATTATGTTTTAAATTAATCTTAAATTATTTAATGATGTTGCTATGATACATGAATTTTTATTATATTTTTCTGATTGACAAAGGTTGGTATGTGTATATTATTGTTCTTTCTCTTACTATTAAAACCACAGTAAAATGGTTGGTGTTTTGGTAGCTTTTAGAGAATCATGTCTAATATTTAGCCACTGTATATATCCATCTAACATCAGCTCTGGTTTTGGCCACATGATTTGCTTTCACCAAAATAAATGTTTTAGAATACTCACAAGTAACAATATTTTCAAACTTAAAGGTTACCAAAATGCATATAAATAGTATACTGGATAAATAGTGGTATATTTACATAATGTAATATCATAAAACAATGACAATGAAAGATCAACTACTTGCAAGAATATAGATGAATCTCAAAAACATATCGAGCAAAGAAGAGAAACACAAAAGTACACATACATAATTCCATATATGTAAAACATGTAAAAGAAAAACAAAACAAGACAAAACACTATTCTATGATGTTAGCAAGATAGGGGTAACCGTTGGATGTAGTGACTGGTTTTGCAGTGCTAATAAATAATGTTCTGTTTTTTATCTGAGTGCTGGAGGTGTTCAATCTGAAACAATTAATTGAGCTCTACACATACATGTTCACTTTTATGTAAGTATACTTCCTCAAAATGCAAAAATGTCATCCTGTATTTTTTTCTGAAATCATTTAAAACGTTTGTTGCTTAGGAAAAGAAGGAATTTGCTTGGTAGTTTTCGGAGTCTAGTTGAAGACAATTAATATTAATCAACTGTTTTTGCTTTATTGTTTTCCCCAAAGTGTTACTCTTTCTGTGTGTAGGCATATAAAAGTTGTATTTACTCAGAGGAAACCATGAATATTTTATCTGACAGGAAAAGGGAGAAAATTATAATAATTTTTAAAAAACAAATATATCATTAATGAATGAATCACCAGGAATATGCAAATATGTTTTATTAGCCAATATTAAGAAAAATGTTATAACTTTTTTACAAAGCTCCTTTCCAATAAATATCCATTTTGATAATAGACAAAAATATTTGAAAAATTGGTATAATTTAAAAAGTAATTATCATTTTATATATACATATAAATGTACTTTTATATATGCATGCATATATATTTCATATAATATATTTTTCCAATAATATTTTAATCTGAATGAAATATAAAAGACTTTACATAATGAGTATTTTATTTGATATTTCCATTGACACTATTGTGAATAATATATATCAATATCTTAATGGTGATTACACAGAACATCATTCAATTTTGAGAACTAATGAAAATGTTGAATGAGCCTCTTAAATAGAACAAAAATGTAATATCACATATCAGACAAAAAATATAAACACAAATATTTTAAAGAGCATGCTAAAAAATGATAAGAAAGTAAATGTCACACTGTTTTTGAAAAGATAAAAGTATGTGATTTGTACATGCAGTATCATGGTATTCAAAGACAATTTTTATATAACTAAAAATTCTGATTAAAATAGGAATATACCTACAGCCATGCCACCCTGAACAAGCCTGATCCCGTCTGTCTCGGAAGCTAAGCAGGATTGGGCCTGGTTACTGCTTGAATGGGAGACTACCTAGGAAGACCAGGTGCTGTAGGCTTAAAATAATAAGGGATTGTAAACTGACAAGGTCCTTGCATCTGTGAGGTCAACCAAGGGTTGCCTCGCCTGAAAATATTAAAAAATAAAATAAAATAGGAATACTCTATCTCAAATAATAAATCTCTTTTATATTAACTTGTAATTGATTCTGTGTAGATACAGAACCTAAATACTTAGGTTTCATTTTTATATATAAATATTTTGTCAGCTTTTCAATGAGAAGCCACTCCCATGTTCTGGCTAAGAGCTAAGGAGACAGCGAATCCTTCACTGTCCACAATTATGCTTTTAGGAACTCCAGCTTTCAGCTTCTTCCCTACCCATCAGTTAGTACTCCCTGTAGTTTGGAGTGTAGTGACCAATATGTTATTAAACTATATTCATCAATCCCGGAAATAAATAATGTGATATTAGAACTGAATGAGACTCTAATAGTCATCTGGTCCAATATTCTTTTATTCTTTTACATTTTTAAATTTTGTTATCTATTTTGTTCATATATATTTAAAGTGTGCAACATGATGTTTTCTCATATATATATATGAGATAATTAATGCAGTCAAACTAAATAACATATCCAACTCCTTACATAGTTACCTTTTGTGTGTACATGGTGAGAGTACCTGAAAATCTTTCAGCAAATTTTCAGTATACAATATAGTATTATGAATGATAGCCATCTTGCTGTACATTAGATCTGTAGAATTACTCATCCTACATAAGTGCAACTTTATACTCTTTTATCAACATTTTCTCATTTCCCCCACCTCCCTGCCCCTAGTAACCACTTTTCTACTGTCTGCTTCCATGTATTTTAAACAAATGTGAAAATGTATGACCCAGAGAAATTAATTGACCAACCCAAATGGAAAATATTCAAATATAAACACTATTCAAAATATTCAAATAAAAACTTAAACAATGAGCCTTAGGTTCTTTTCTGGAATGTTTCAATTTATACATTCTGGATTCTACTGGCAATTTCTTCTGGAGGATCAGTATCATCTATTCTTACACTTAGTAAAATACTGATTCTAGCAGGGAGAATTTTCTTTCCCTCTACTGTCATATTTCTGTTAAATATACAGTGTGGAAATTATATTTGTTATAAAAAGAGACACTTACAAACGAATCCCATGTGTGAGATTTCCAGATTCTAAACAATAACCAAAAATTTTGTGCAGAAATAGGTCATTAAAAGAAATTCTTTCAAACAAATTAGAAAGGCAATTACCTGGCAGTCAATTGATCGTTCTCATTTGAATGTCTTTTTAGCATTGATTTGTTGATTAGCTTCCCAATTTGAATGTTTTTATCAAGCTTTTTTTTTCACATTATAACTAGATCCTTTTTCCTGGCAGGTCCTGAATCTTCTGTTTTATTTTATCACCATCATTCTTCTATTTTTCCCTTCCAGTATACAAAAGATAATAAAGGAAGTTTATCATTAAAATATTCCTGAGGAACTCTGACCAACTTTATTCATAAATATTTCAACTTGAGGATATCATGAGTACCACCTTTTCCCGGAAACAGAGGGGAATAGAGAGGAAAGGAGAAAAGAAGCAATTTTTTAAAGTGGTAATTGTGGATTTGCTTATTACATTTATGTAGGAATCAAAGTAAATACCTTAAAAAAAATCTATTTGAATGCACCAGTGAGCTAACAAGACAGACAAAGATGCCAGAGGAAACAAATCATTTGACAATAGATTGGCATTTTTGGTGCTTTAGAGATCAATAAGGAGAGATGCTATCCAAATGATCAATACTGTAAATATAGAAAAAGGTTTCCAACCTCATTTGTTGTCAGTAAAATATAATTTCAAACCAAGATGAATTATAGCTATACACCCACGGCAAATTCAACAGTAAAAAAAACTGATAACAATGATACAGAGGTGGAACAATTCAAAGTCTTGTGCGTTACTGCCCAAAAGGTAAATTGGTATAACCACTTTGGAAAACTGCTTGGCAATATTTACTAGAATTGTATATGTGCATACCACTGCATCTTCCCACACTTAGGAACACTAGACAGCACTTCGGACACTACTGCTAGGAGGCCGTTTTAAACAGCAAAATAACCAACAAAAAGCACAAAACATGAAAGACGTGTCACTTAATAGAATGCAAAATTTACACTTATAATAGGAGCGCTAAAATAAAAAGAATGTGACATTGTTGTACCTCAGCTGAGAATATGTACGTTGGACAATGCAACTTTTGTAGCTTTACCCATGTCCTTGAATGACCGTGAAAGTTCTGCGGGTATTAGTTTTGAGATCACAAATCAATTTTAGTGAATAGGCAAATTAGCTAATATAGAATCCATGAATGGTAAATATAGATTATGTGTACATGTGTGTATGTATAAATATGGAATGTGTATATATATTTGGACATTGACATTGGTATACTTTTCTAATTGTACATGAGATTTTTTTCCCAAACATGAACATTCCCTGACAAGCTTAACAGGTGCTTTCAGTTCTGACACAGAGCAGAATCTAGCTATTTTTCATCGATCCCATCTTGGAAAGGAAAGATAAACCTCAGATAATTCATTTTCTCATTTTCTTAAGACCTAGAGGTAAGAATTTAAAGCAGTTAAACAGCCTCAATTAGCAGGATTTACTGTGGTGCTGACTTCTATGCCAATTCTTGGGTCACTAGTTTGTTCTTCCTCATTCTGAAACTCATGGGAAAAGAAAAATTCTCTCCCCAAAACAACACCCAAGGTAATATTAATTTTTCTGAATCCTTTTGTTTATGACCATGATATGACGTAGACTCATGCTTTTTGCACCTGATAATTTTAATTGCACAGAATTCCAGTTTTCACCATCAAACCTAATAAATTTTACCTTTTTTGTGTGTCCAACATCAATTCTAGAAAGAAAGAAAGAAAGAAAGAAAGAAAGAAAGAAAGAAAGAAAGAAAGAAAGAAAGAAAGAAAGAAAGAAAGGGAAAGGAAAGGAAAGGAAAGGAAAGGAAAGGAAAGGAAAGGAAAGGAAAGGAAAGGAAAGGAAAGGAAAAGAAAGGAAAGGAAAGGAAAGGAAAGGAAAGGAAGGAAGAAGAGAGAGAGAGAGAGAGAAAAGGAAGGAAGGAAGGAAGGAAGGAAGGAAGGAAGGAAGGAAGGAAGGAAGGAAGGAAAGAAGGAAGAAAGAAGAAAGAAAAAAAAAGAAAGAGAAAGAAGAAAAGAAAGGCTGTGACACTGAGAGACTTTTCACTTTCTATATAAGCAGAAATAGATTTATTCTCTGAGCTCATGGTTTTTGATAGATCAAGGAAAAG
>CM053508.1:26587348-26749211 GCA_028627145.1 Eidolon dupreanum
AAGGAAGGAAGGAAGGAAGGAAAGAAGGAAGAAAGAAGAAAGAAAAAAAAAGAAAGAGAAAGAAGAAAAGAAAGGCTGTGACACTGAGAGACTTTTCACTTTCTATATAAGCAGAAATAGATTTATTCTCTGAGCTCATGGTTTTTGATAGATCAAGGAAAAGATGAGTTAATTCTTTTCAAGAATTGCTCCCCCCAAGTTTGATTATCAATCATCAATAATATAGTTGGTGGAGTGTCAAGTTTGTGCAGGTAAATCTAAGAAAGTAAGATGTGTGCCGTATTTTAGTTACTGAATTTTTAAAATTATGCTACAAAGTAATTCAATAATTTCAACCCAATTCTCTTTTGTGTTTACTTAACAGACGTTTGTTTTTCTGTTCTCTCTAAATTTACATAGAAAAATCCTACTACAGCTTTTATAAACAATACATTTACTTCATAAAAATTCAATATTAAAATCAACTCTTTTAGGAACACTTTCTTTTCTCAAGAGCCTTGTTAGATTTTCTTTTGCTGGGGTGTGTGGCGGGGGGCATACTTCTCAGAGAGAAGAATTTGCCTAAAGTAGAAAACTAATGATTGAAAAGTTTTGACCTAATGACCATGGAATACACAACAATATTCAATGCATGTTATATTTCAGAAGCTTTTAAAAAATCTATCAGTTTGCTTTACATTGTAAATTTTAAAATCTCTTTAAGCATATGTTTCTCAAGTATTTATTTGAGTAATGCCTTTTATTTTCATATTCTACACTAAAGATATTCTAAAGCATCTATCTTTTTACATTCTTGTTCTGGGCCACATATTGTCTTTGGTTGTCCTATTCTTAATTCCCTGCCATATGTCTCTTTTTGCAGGTCTTCAGGGCAATTTGTAGCTTAGTGAAGTATAATTGGAGTTTTATGACCATTAATTATTTAAAGAAATCTACCAAGAAAGCTGGTATTTTCCTTATGTCCTTTCAATAAATGCATCCTTGAACTGTATCTTTCATCTCAGAAGAGAGTTATTCTGGAATGAAAGAGCTGTATCACAGATTGAGTGACCTCCATTCACATCTCATGTCTCAACATAAAAAGTAATTTTTCAGAGTGGTCTTCTCTGAATTCCAAACTGAACTAGTCTCTTTTAATATTTTCTCTCATATCACTTTACAATTATTTTAAGCACTTAATATCATTGAAAAATAGTGGAGTTAAGTGGTAGGGGGAGAGAGAGAAATTTTTTACATATTGGTTTCCTCCACTTGGCTATAAACTCCATAAGGGGAAGAGATTTTATTCATTATTCGTCTTAGTCTGTTTATGCTGTAGTAACAGAATACCATAGACTGCATGGCTTATAAACAATAGAAATTTATTTCTCATAATTCTGGAGGCCGGAAAGTTCAAGATCAAAGTGATTTGGTGTCTGGTTAGGGATGCTTCCTGGTACATAGAAAGCTTCTTGTGGTATCTTCATATGAGAGAAGAGGCAATAGAGCTCTCTGGTGTCTATTTTATAAAGGTACTAATTCTATTCACTAGTGTGCAATACTTATGACCTAATTAATTCCCAGGGACTCCACCTGCTGACATCATGATATCATGATATTAGGTTTTAACATATGGATATTGGGGGGCACACAAATATTCAATCCATAGTACTTTGTGTACTGTTTTGTTCATTATGATGTATCCATATGCAACAGAATGCACAATTTACAGTGTTCAAAGATTATTGTGTAAAGAATTAAAACAATTTTTTCTCTTTTTGAAATGTGTATTTCCCAAACAAGCACATCTGAGCTCTAATATTATTGATAAAGCAATTTTTACCTCTTTTCTACCTTCAAATTCTTCAAAATTGGCAAAGCATTTCAATTATACTCAAAAATATCTGAAATTTTAACAACATAAATGATTTACAAATATTTATACCATAAAGTAATGTAAGTATATTATTCATCCACATGCATGCACTATTTGGGATTTCATATTTGTGATATGAAATTCTTTCAAGGCAGAATGTCCACTTCATCACTACCATGTACACACAATCCTCTGCCTGTCTTCTAAGACATCAAATTATTTACTAGGACCTCATATATTTACCCTCTTTTGAATTCATTAATATGGACCTCACCACAAAGAAAAGTTTTGGCAAAAACTCCAGACGTCCAGATATGCTACTCAGAACACTCTCATCTCTCAACCGTTCTTACTCACCTGCCCTCTATGCCAATGAGTTTCCAGTGCAGCACAGGACATACCGCCAGCATCTATAGTTTTATGTCCACAGTATTTGGGAAGTGTCAGGGTGGGCACAGCCCCTGTAGAAGAAATAGGGTATGTGCCTAATGAGTGTGTATGTTTGTGCGCACACGTGTGTGTATGATCTGGCTCTAGGTGGTGCAGTGAATGAACCAGACAAATTCCATAGTACCCAGACCCTAGTTCCTGACCAGTTGTCAGAAGACACAATTAAACAGGGATAGAAAGTATATAAGTTAAGATAGGTTTTTGCTGTCTTTCAGGAAAGGGACATGGAGGCTCCATGGAGGCTTTCAAGGATGAAATGATGTTCTATGGCAGGAGCTGACTCACCCTGCCCTGCCAAGGTCAGCTCTGTCTTCCAAGAGATAGGAATTGTCCTGTATGACCTCCTCAGCTATTACAGGCTACACTGGGCTTTCATAGTGGATAAAAGACTGACATATTTCAAGCTGTAGGTCTTGCAGAAGGTTGATCATAGCTCTCGCTAATTCTCAGTTCCCTTTCTACCTACTGGATCTTATCAGTTGTGTGGAATATTAGGATTGAACTCCTATCCCACATTCTTTATAGTTCCTAATTTCCACTCATGTCTTTCTGACTCTTATTTCTCTACTTATACTTACCTGACTGTTGGGTTTAAGGAAAAGAAAGGAGTTTGCTTGGGCCAGCCCCTTAAGGCCCTCTGTCTTTTAGATCCAGCTGCCTGCATTTGAAGTAGAATATATTAGCTTATCCTTTGTGTCAAGTTTACCATGGCAACTCTCCCTCAGAAAGGCATTGTGAATGTCCAGCTTTGTCAGTGACCCTTTGAAAGAATGTGTCACACTAAGGAAATATGGAGCCAGTTATATACAAAGCTATGTGCCCAATCTGCTTGATCAGCATTAAAGAATAGCTTTTCTCTCCATTTTTCTGGTTTTCATTGCTTTTTTCCTCAGGTAGTTGTGAATGACAGAGAGAAATTAAGGGCTGCTATCTGCTGGCCATTCAGAATTGCACCAAGAAGCAGGGGAAATAAAAAAAAAAAATAATGCACATGTAAATTCTGCTTGGAATTTAAATCAAACATCAGAAGGATGGTTTCCATTGACCAGAAGATTAAAATAAGAATAGATTTTCATTAGGTAAAAAAGCTAGAAGCAACAATGAAACTATGTTTCTCATTCTGAGAACTAAAGTCAATTTATGGCAGAAATCTGAGTTTCAAGGTGATGAGAAAAGGAATGCGGTGGGAGAGGCAGAGGATGTAACAAATGGTATCAGATACCTGAAACATTGATAGTATTATATTGTAAACTTATATCAAATCATATCATAATGACAGGTATTGAAAACTTCAGAACCCTCTAGCTGAATGCAGGCTTTGTAGTATTTTTTAAAAGAATTAAAAAAAAATGTTTTCTCTCTTTCATTGCAATGTATGGATTTTATTTCACTAAATAAAATTACACATTGTTTATAATTACAAGGGAACATTGGTTCAGAGGGACTGAGATCCACTAATGTGGGAGATAAAATTATAGTTTTAAAAGAATAACTGACTTATCTGTAAAAATGTCTCAGTAAAGCATATACATAAGAAATTAGTGGTACTAAGCTCTTGAAGAAAGTATAAATCAGTTGGTGTCTGTTGTTCTGGATGAGTAGATTAAGAAGTTCTGAGAGATGGGTAGCACAATTTTATTTAAACATCTAAAGATGAAACCAAATCATAAGTCAAAGCCTGTTATTTTCGGCTACTAGAAAACCACTTTTCTTCCAAGAAATAACCCAGTGAGGTTTTGCAGAAAGAATCTGTAGGTGATATCTGATCATGATTGGAGAGGAATAGGATCTATAAGCAAGTACATTTGACAAAATACTTCTAAACCTGATCTGAGTTATGAAACATAATTTATTTTAAAATAGTTTCTAGCTAAGAAAGAGATAAGAGAAGCTAGATTAGCTGATCTAAAATGTCTCTTAATAAGCATTAATAAAGCAAAATGAACAGGGACAAAGAAACAGCAGCAACAAAAGCTCAATTTCAAACTTTAAACACTGAAAAAATCAGAAATTAGATATCTCAACATGATAAAACATAATTCCTAAGGGAAAAATATGTTTATATTGGTAAATATTAATGCTATGCTAATAAGAACTATTTTAACTCACTACTGAATTTATTTTCAAAACAAATCAGAACTAAAATATTTTTCAAAATGAATATTAAAGTAAATATAAATACAAAAATGCATTGTTTTCTTTATTTATATTAAGAATCTATTTTTCTCCAATTTTCTTGCATAATCTACATAAGAAAAAATGGCTCATTCATTTATAAAAACAAGAATATATTCTCTGTACATAATTTGCTAGAATAATAATGAACCCGTTGGGGTCTAACTTTTCAGTAAAAATTAACGCTAAGGCAGAGACACTTAGGAAAATGTCTCCATCTGTTGAGATTTCTTTATACAGGACATAATATTTAGTACTTTATTCAACTAGTAATTTATTCAACTAGTCATATATTCTTACACAAAATTTTAAACATAATATGAAATATTCTTATTTCTTCAGTGTAGCTTACATACATTTCAATGTGTAACCTTTTTTCTATATTAAAATTGATTATTTTATACTTGTCCATTATTCCAACTATGTTGAATACTATATAGTCCAGAAAATATTTTTATCAGTGTTTTAACACTGAGCAAAGAACATGAGACATAGTTGCTAAATAAAAATAATTTTGTTGAATTAAATATTTGATTAACATATATTTGATTTTCAATTTCAGATGCTTAAAACATATACATACAGAGATGAATTGATTTTTTTAACCAAAACACATTTCCAAAAAAGAAATCTCTGGAACTAGATGTCTTCCTTCTTGAATTCTGTCAGCATTTAAGAAAGAAACACCATCATTCTTATACAAAATCTTTCAGGAAATAAAAGAATAACTACTTGGCTTTTTTCATTAGTCCACCATAAGCCTAATAAAAAAATCACATGAGCATGGAGTAAGAAACACTGAACAGAAAGGACTAATGTGCCAGTACATGCAAAACTACTCAGGAATTTCACTGTTTACTCCATTATTGTTACAACCACATTATTACTCCATGTGGTAATAACTTGGGAAATAAAGTAATCCTTTATAGAACTAGCATGTAACAGACTTTCTATATTAAAGTATATTTACAAAAATATATTTTACTTATTCAAATTAAACTTTCTATTCTTATGCAAGAAAAAAAAAACAACCTTTTTGCTACATGTGCAATAATTTGTGCAATATATTGTAGGTAAGCTCATACCGAATTCCTAATGACCACTGTTCTTCTTTGGCTTTATTTAAACAGTATTATTCTAATTATTGTGGTATCATCAAGGTTAAGTTCTTTGCTTATATATCTTGACCACTACTATGAACTTGCTAATGCGTCAATGCTGTGCAACTTATGAATGAGCTAATTAAGGTTGAATTTCCTTGAGGTATTCAGAATAAAATGTATTGATTGATGTTTGACCTGCACCACAGAAAATGGTGGAGAATTCAATAATGATTAGTATGCAGGAGTTACTCCTCCCATCTGTTATAGAGCTTCCTCAAAAGAAAAAAAATAATGCTGACAGAACTGAGGCAACTTGTTCTGTTATAGTGTGTGTGTGTGTGTGTGTGTGTGTGTGTGTGTGTGTGTGTGTGTAAATAATTCAGCCATTCAGCCATTCCTCTATAGATATTCATGAAAATAATCTGCTCATGCAGGAAGTGAACAAACCACAGGAAGCAGCCTGTTATGAATTTGATGATTACTTTTATATTACTAAATACCAAAACACTAAGATTTCATATACACACACACACACACACACACACACACACATATACATGTGTATATATATACACATGTATATGTGTGTATATATATGTATATGTGTATATATGTGAATATATATGTATTTCTTAAGCTTTTTTAAGCTTTTACTGCTTAAACTTTTCACACTAATTTTTGCAAATATTTTACTGTTACCTGTATATTTAACAGGATTTTAATAGGTTGGAATAGAATCTTGGGTTAAAGAAGATGAAAATTACAATTAAAATCCTTTATTTAATCATGCTGAAAAGAAGTAGAGAAGGGGATGTAATCAAAGGAAATATTAGAAGAAGGCAGAAATACAATTATTTAAATAAGCTAAATATATTTCTGAAGCAACCTACCTATTGCATTTTCATACATATACACAAATCTTTATGAATCTGCTATAATAATATGTGAGTGTACACATGTGAAGATTTTAATTGTTAACTGAATTGGATATTTCTCACTCCTATTCAGTAATATATATTTTTGTCTTTAATTTACATATAAATTATATAGAATAAGAATTAAGCTTTCAATAATACTCTTCCATTTGCATTTATTCCTTTACTTTAAAGATTTGATTTAATTTTTGTTCAAAATTAAGAGTCTTCTTATATTGTATAGAATTTATAATTTTCTAATTACTACATATACTGGGTATAGTAATAGCAGAATTTAAGTGAGAGACTCTTAAGTCATACTTCTTGGGTTTCAATTCTTTCATTGACATTTACTGGCTCTGTGACCTTGGGCAATCAATATAACATCTCTTTGGCTGCCGTCATATGAGACAATCAAAAATGTGTGATAGCTGTATATTTGCTACTTTGTAAATAGGTATTATTAACCCAACTTCACAGAGAAGCAAGAGGAAATTTATAATTTGTCTCACTAAAGTCATGAAACATATAAATGCTTGAGCTACTATTTAAGAGAATATCCTACGATTCCATATACTCTTTTAATTGTGTTGCATGGTCTCATATCTTAGTGTATAATCTCCAGGCCAAAATGCAGAATTCATAGCCACTTGACAATGTCATTGCCTTCAGCACATATAAAGAAATGCCTCTTTTAAAAAAATCCATTTCAAAACATTAGATTTCTTTCTCTCACATTTTTATTTCAATAGCATCTGGTACCATTCAGCATTGAACTCATGTTCTTTGCTACGTACTTAAAAGAATTATTGCTTCTCTTCTAGGCACTACACCACCTGTATACAGGGCCTGCTAGATAATTTGCAGGTTCCAGTGCAAAAGGAAAACATGGGGCTCCTTATACACATACAGAGTGTCTATGATAGGCTCATAAAATGAGATGCCCTTTCCTAATTGAGCAAGTATCCATGTTATTCACATAGGGTTCTGAGATCAATAAGCTTTGATTAATTTTTTTTTATAATTTTTGGATGATGCTATAATTTCCAATTTTATTAAGATATAACTGACACATGATATTGTGTAAGTTTAAGGTCTACAATGTCATGATTTGATATATGTACATATTGCAAAATTATTACCACAATAAGTTTAGTTAACATCCATCACCTCATATACTTACTAATATTTTTGTGGTGAGAATTTTTAAGATCTACTCTCTCAGCAACTTTTAAGTATCCAATTCAGTATTATTGGCTATAGTCATGAGGCGGTACATTTGATTTCCTAGAATTATTTATCTTATAGCTAGATGTTTGTAACCTTTGACTATTTTCACCCATTTTCTACATCTCCTTCCACACTTACTTCCCAAGGAATTTTGTGCCAAGGAAAATGCCTTAGTGGCCTCATCTTATCCCTGCTCCTTTTACTATGATTCTAGTTTAAATATATTTTACTAAAGAATTTAAGCATGAGATACATGGGGTAACAAATTACAGTCATATGAACCAGATCTCTCAGTAGCCATGACTAGCTAGATAACTTAACCAGTGTTATCTACTGTCTTTGTTATTTCAAACATCTTAAATAATGACATACATAATGATTAGTTATGAGATTTATCAGATGGATTCAACATTCAGAACTGATGTACAGAAATGTGTATATCAGCATCCATGAATTATTTAAAATCTTTTGACTTAATGTATTAACTTATATAATGATAAAAACTAGTATTATTAAATTAAACACATCATATTTATTGAATATCATGAATTTTACTATGAATAAGAAAACACCATCCTCCAGAATGTCACCAGAATTTATTTGTGTATTTCAGTAGTTAAATAATGTTTAAAAAATCACTATCCTTTTCTACTATGGTAGATAAAATGTTTTTAAATTTCCTTGGCATATATAAAATATATTAGTGTCGATTACTAAAGGAGAAAACTGTATTCTTCAGACAAATTTGAACTCTATATCCACCTATTAGGTTTTTAAAAAATGTAACAAATCAATACAGGAGAGAGGACAAATAATGTAAATGATTAACGAGGAGATAATGATAAACACTTTAGAATATTTATATAACTGAACATTATACATTTTTATGAATGTTTAACTCTATTATTTCTTTCTTATATGTTATTTGGCATTATTCTGTAGTGTTTACCCTTATGTCTCATTTATTTCTTAAAACATGATGAATTTCTGGCCTTTCACTATTAGTCGGTGATAATTTACCAATGTCTTTATATTGAAGCTCAAGTTGTCCCCAAATTGGTCAGTAGGAACCCTCTCTGAAAGCCCCTGTGTTTATATGCCACCATCATTCTTTGATAATGGCCATACTCTGTGAAACACAAATGTATTTTCTACCCAGTGCCAAAATAAAATTTCTCTCCAATAAAGATGACGAATAAATGAAATATACATAGCTTCATCAATATATTATTAGAACTACAACTTATAACATGTGAATATTAGTTTCTTTTAAAAACATGTGAAGAGCTCCATTGTATGCATCCAAAGTTTAATTATTATATTAACATTTATTGTCATTAAAAAATTCTGAGACAAGTCTATAGCCATGCTACCCTGAACAAGCCCGATCCCATCTGATCTCTGAAGCTAAGCAGGGACGGGCCTGTTTACTACTTGGTTGGAAGACCACCTAGGAAGCCCAGGTGCTGTAGATGTAAAAAATAAAAATAAATTAAAAAATAATAAGAGATCGTAAGCTGACAAAGTCTTTGCAATCTGTGAGGTCAACCAAAGGTTGTCTTGCCCCACACCCCCCAAAAAAATTCTGAGACGAGCACAAATATCACTTACATTTTGATGCTCAAATAGAGGCACTTTGTCAGTTGGAAAAGGATTGGTGAAATGCAAGCATAAAACCAAAATCTCTATCATTTTAAGGACTAATGCCTATTATACATTACATCCTACCAGACTAGAGTTACAACATTAAATAGTTTCAGCTTATAAAAGTTCATTTTACTGAGAAATTTTAAATAGTTTTGTTAAATATTATAATATTGTCTATGCATATTTGGGAAACATCATACAATTAAATCATCTACTATTGAAATTTAAACAAGCAGAAAATGATTCTTTTGTGGATTTGCTGACCTCTAGCCTTTTCCCCATTACTTTATTTCTTTGCTTTCCCCAATTTGGTGACTATTTTTGCCACTTTTAAATGGCATTTATTTCTAAGATGCCATGGTTACAAAAAGCATTTTTAAAATCTTTATATGATTAGGCAAGTTTATCATAAATTTTATATAAAAGTAAACTAAACAAAATTATAAGTAACCAAGGTAATAACAGATATGTAAATATGAATCTGAACATAACTAAAAAGTATACAAATCAACAAGAAGTACCAATTTCACCATACAAAACCAATGGAAAGTAGTAAAAGCATAAAACAGAGAACACTATAAATTTTAAGTCTTATAAGAAGAAAAAAATAGTAATCATTTTGCACCACTCATATTTTGTGACTCTTTTCTCAAATTTTATGCAGAGCAACTTAGATTGTAAAAAAATAACACAGAAAAGGAAATGAAGCAGCAGAGTGCCTACTATTGAGGTAAAATCACCCTAAAAGAGAAAGGCCACCCTGCATGTAAAAATATTGAAAACAAAAATAGTTCTTGAAAAACAAAACACTAACTTCACAGAAAAGAATTAAAAGAGTAAACAAGACTCAAATAACAGTCTTGCTAAGGCAACATTTTGGTAGAGAAGAAGATTAGTAGGAAAGGAAAGAAACTATTTGGTAAGTGAACAGTAAAGGGAAACTGAGTGAAGAGGAAATAACTTAGTGTTCTGCAAGAAAAGGAAAAAAAAAAAATCAAAGGACACACACCATCTTATTACCCTTTAAATAAAATTAAAAATATCAAACTTCAGAAAACTAAGAAAAGAGATTATCCTTGATATAAGAATCTTGAAAACTACTTCAAACTGCCAGAATCTTTCATAAGATCTTATATCTTTAAACTCTTGTACAAAAAATATAAAACATTACAATGAAAACACTTCAGCTGATTATGAAGACCCCCCAAAAATATACACATAAACTATAAAGTATAAAAAACTAAGATTAATTAAACATGCACAAGCAAGTATTTAATTATGTGGAAAAAAGCAGCACAGATCAGAACTTCAAAAATAAATAAAAGAAATAGACAAATGGAAGAATAATAAATAAAATTTAAAAATAAAATTTAAAAAGGTAAAATCATCAGTAATGCACAAGAGTTCCTTTTTTTCCACATCCTCTCTAGTAAAAGACAACTACACATATATACAGCTATCCCATCTTTTTACCCCTGATCCATGTGTACAGACTGAAAGCAGCTAAGAGCTGAGTTATGAAGAATGATGTTGTAACATGAACCAGTGTCCACTTCAGGTGTAGTAGACTGAAAGTTGAATCTAATCAAGTTAACTGACTATTAAAACAAAGAATTCAACAGAGTTTTAAAGGACTACTACAAAGTTCAGAGATGATATCATATAATATTTACAGTGCTTTCTATAAAATCCAAAAGTTTTCATCATGTGAAAAGACAGAAAAATGTGATCAATTCTCAAGGGACAAAACAATCAGTAGAAGACTACCATGAAATTACCCATCTGCTAGAGATATTGGTTGGAAACTTTAAAGTAACTATTATTCCTATGCTCAGTGAAGTGAAGAAATTACTCTCACAATAAATGAAAAGTAAGAATAATTAAGCAAATTTATTTTAAAAAGAAATAAAAACAAATAAGAAACACAATAAAAATAAACAGAAGTATCTAAACCTGAAAAATAAAACATCTGAAATTACAAAAAAAAAAAAAAAAAGAACCCGTTGGTTAAGTATAAGAGTAGAATGGAGATGATAGAAAAAAAGTAAGTGAGAAGTAAGTAAGTAAACTTCTAGATACATCAATAAAAAAACAGAAAACCTGAAGAAAATAAAGAAAGAAGATTGAATAAAAATAATTAATAGAACTTCAGAAACATGTGGGATAGTTTCCCCGTATGTAACATATATGGAATTCAAGTCCCATAGGGTAGGAAAGAGAGAATAAGGAATTAAAAAATATCTTAATAAATAGGGGTTGAATTTTTCCAAATTTAGTGCAGTACTAAAATTTATAGATTAAAGAAGTTTAGGAAACCCCAAACAGGATAAACTCAAAAACATGACCAAGCATATTAAAACTGACTAGAAAAACACAAAGACAAGAAAATAATCTTGAAAGTAGCCAAAGGAAAAAAAAAACTACATGGTTTCCCTGGACCATTTCCACTCCTTCTGCAAGCCAGCAATGCAATGTTTATTTATTTTGTCTGTATTTAATGTTCAAAATAATTGAATTTTAATAATAATATCTTCACAAATGCTATTTAGCTGTCATATATACCCATTTTTACTAAGAAAAAGATTAAGAGAATTCACATTAAATGGAAGAACTTTATTTAGCCTACTTCTATAGAATAAGGGGCAGATCTGGGATTTTCCCACTTGTTAAATCTCAAAATATTGAAGAAGAGAAAAGAACATTATCATAGCTTGATTCTGTAGATTAAGAGGAAAGTTCAGGATTTTCTCACTCATTAAATCTGAAAATATTGTAAAAGAGATATGGGGTATTTTCTATACCCAACAACATTTAGAGTATTTAAATTACAAGATATGGGATGTTAGCAAGTAGTTATTGAAATGTATGTTAGAGTATAAATATGTCTTTGGGATTTGGGAAGACTGAGAGTGTGAGAATACAGGTCTAAGTGACTTAAAAGAAGAATAATATGCTTCTGTAATATTGTCATTTTCTGCGAGATATAAGGGGGTGATTGGAGGTCATAAGAGATGATCATATAGAAATAATCATATCAGGAGAGAGAATTCCATCATTATTATAATCTCCAATATTATTAGAAATATGCTCAACATTTTTTTCTTCACATTATCATTTTTTCTTAATGAGAATCAGCTTGAAGTAAGGTAAGAAGATAGAATGAGCTTTGAGCAATAAGGTTTTATTTATTGTTTTACTCATGTTGCTCTACTATTACTAGCTATTTCACAAAGAATAGAACTTTGTTTTACATTTCTGTGAGTATTTGTTCTAAGGCTTGTTTGAACTTTTTTTTAATCTAAATATTATGTTCAGGCATTGTTTTGTGTTATTTAATATTTAATTTTAGTAATTATAATAATTTAATAATTTTAATGTAATATTCATAAAACATACTACTAAAAGGTCAAATTCAGAAGAGGAAATTTAAAATTTTTGGTTTTATTTAAAACATAAAATTGACGGGTCACTTTTTTCAACTTACTAAAATAAAGGCGTTATTAAAATTATAAACTTGCTGATATTTCATTCCTTTTATCAGTTTTGTCTTTGGTTTGAGTCTTTTGATAGATTTTCAATTACTTTAACTTAACAAAATTTTAGCTTGTATTTCTTCTAAAATTATGTAAATCATCATAAATTCTTCTGTATTTCTGTGATATATTATCAATATTCTTTTTACTATTTAACTTTATAAATAGAATAGTCAGTCCAATGATTAATTATAATACTGATCAACTTTATTGCATTTTAAAACTTGTAGTCAATTATTGCAAAGTATATTACCACCCATGCAAAGCTTAGATTTTATATTATTATATTTAAGCCATAGTTGCATTACTAATGTTATAATATATAGTCAGATTTTAATTTTTTGGACATTTATGTATAACTTCAAATTAAGTCAAGCCAATTTGCATGATTTCAAAAGGCAGAATATTTCCAGATTAAAAATTTTCTCATTGGATATGCCTTAATAAAATGTGAATTCCAAATGTGGTAACCATAAAACTGATTTTTACAATAATGAGGAACATTTTGTTTCTTAAAAAATATATAAATATATTTAATGAAAACCCTTAAAAAATAAGCCATATTTTATTTTAATTCATTTACTTTTGTTTTTAACATTTGGGATTTCATGGCCCAATTCGCAGGGCTTCATTTATTGGACCCGGATTTTGTTGCCATTTCAAGACTCGTAATGTCATATCTTGATATAAGCCTCAAAACAAAATTTTGAACTTAGAAGTACTGTTTTTAAATACTTGTAATACTATTGTCATTAATTTTTTTCCATATTTGGGAGTGACTTATTTAAATGATAGTTATCCTAAGCTAGTACTTTGAGAAGCAATGCTTCTGAGTTCTAAGTACAGTCACAAGAATTTCCCAGGTACAGTTTCAAAATTTCAGAACAAAACAGCCTAATTCATTGCTGAACTTTACCTTTAGTTCAATTACAATAAAAAAGAATATATATATACATATATGTGTGTGTGTGTGTGTGTGTGTGTGTGTGTATGTAAAACATATCCAACATAGGGAAAAGAGAGAAAACCCAAATAATTATATCATTATTTTCTATTCTTCTGTAGCTATTTGCCTGAAGTTGTAGGTGGCCACTCAAATGATCTTTTCCAATTGTCTCTGTTAAAGGTTAGAGGGAAAAAAAGCATCCAGTAACTTACGAGTTTGCCTTGTTGCTTTAGAAGGCCACTGCTGCAACTCAGAGAGGTCCTTAGAGAATGAGAGCTTTCTCTGACAGCATAATTTGCCGAGTATCAAATTTATTTTGAAGAAAAATTGCCACTCTCCAGTTGATCAGAGGTCACAGGTGGAAACAGAGACCACCGAGCATCATAATAGTTCCCCACAGGCATAGGCCCAGTTTGAGTGTGAATGGCAATGGTAACAAGACAAAGAGCTTCACCACTAAAATTCCATCAGAGAAGTTATTACAGTGTTTGGCTTTATGGATTCTGTCAAAGAGAAATGGCTTCAGCTGCTGCTGCTGCTAGCTGTAACTTCTGCCAAGTTCTATATAGAGACTAGTAGAACAGCTCATTGAAATTTCAATAGAGGCTGACTCAGAGGAAAAAAAAAATAGTACTATATAGTCTTCATCTAAGCTGTATCATGACTTTCTGAGAATTCAATATATAGTTTGTGTTTATTTCTTAGTATAAATCCAATCTAAGAAATTCCCAACTGTACAGTTCTCCGAGGCATTTGGCTTGATACAATTTCACGATCGTATAAAACCTGCCTAGTAAGTAAATATTTAAATCTAAAAGAAAACTTTTCACAGCAATAGGAGTGGTGGATTCCCTCCTCCCACCTTCATTTAATCAGCATAGTTATTCTTTCAGAGAAAATAGCAAATAGTTACTTAGTCACTGTTTCGTGTAAATTTCAGGGGAAAAAAATCTTTACTAATTAGAAATAGGTAAAAGAGCATTTCAGGTTTTATCAAAATTGTAAATAAAATTATCAACATTTCAGCATGCCTAAAATACATCAATAAGGTCATACTTGAGTAGAAATTTATAAGGAAGAAAAAACCAACAGTCACAGAAGCTATATATCATCTCTAACACTAGGTATTGACCAGTTAAAATAAGCATTTATCCAAATATCCATTTGTGAGATATTGCTCTTCACACAGTTTTCAGACCCATAAAGGAGAGACAATTAGAATTATGTTGATTATCAGAGAATGTATGACCATCCATAAAATTAAATTAGAATGCTTTCTCTAGAAATAAATGTCTTTGTTGTTGATTTTAAGTTAAAACCTTTACAAAGTGAACACTATTGAATCTGGTCCTGTACCAGAGAAAAGCAATATGATTCAATACATTTTAGCAAGAAAGAAGACAAATAGTTTTATTTTTCAGGCATTTATCATGTCAGTCAATATACCGAAAACAGGATAAAATATTATACATAATTAACAACAACAAAAAAACCTTTCTGCTTAATTCTCATCATTTTTTAAAGAAAAGTTTGAGAAAAATAAAGAAAATAGCTTGCTTACAAAACGACTGTCCTTTATGTAGCTATGAATTCATTTAAATGAAATCATGAAATCTATATTTAATTAACAATATATGATTAAAGTGCACTATGAAGAAATCTGATTGTCTAAGCTAAGCATTCAAATTATTTAAATTTGAAACAATAGGTAAAGATATCCACACATTTTTGAGACATAATGGCATAGATCCTTCTTTTTAAAACACATCGATTCAATTGTTTTCTCCCATTTCACGGGTTACCTTTTCATTTCATTGATGGTTTTCTTTGCTACACAATATATACATATATTAAATCATTATATTATACATCTTAAATACAATTTTTTTCGAATGTATCTCAAAAGAACATTTGTATCAAAAAATATATATATATATATATATGTATATATATAAACTTCATTAACTGTTGTACTTTATTGGATGTCTGTAATCCATTGGGCTTAACCTTAAGAAAATTTCAGGATGCATACTGAGATGAGATGGTCTATGAAATGGCTATGGCAAATGAAAGTTCTTTGATTCTCAATGAAGTTAAGGAATGTAAAGCACAGATACTAACTGCTGGATACTCAGTATGAGAATTTAGAATATAAAGCAAACTCAGTAAACTGTATTAATCTGCCCGCATTTACAATGAAATTTAACTTGAATATTTTTAATAACTATGCCAGCACCTGCTCTTTGCATCAGTAGAATTAAATTCAGACATGATAACTCTGTAAAGGGCAAGACAAAAACTTAAAAAATGACAATAATAATAAAATGATATTGATTTCATTCAAACTGGAAATGTTTCCCCAGATGACTGAAAGTAGTCGATAATCCAATTCATTCTAAAATTCCAAGTTATAGTCATTTATCAGTTCACCTCTAAATTGGTAACCTATAAAAATAATTTTGTTTAGAAGGTTAGTCATTTTCCTTGTTGGCCTCATCATAAATTTTTTTCCTAGTAAAATATCTTTCAGTACATCTAAAACTGAAATAAGGTAGCTCCAAAATACTCAGTTATATCACTTTTCCAACAGCACAAAAACAATTATAAACTCTCAGCAACACTATAATTTTCTAAGGAACACAAGTATATCTTGAAAGCTAAAAAGCATACTTACTTCCATTGCCTTATGTCAAGGTCTCTACTAGGTAAAACTGATATTTAAAAATCTATAATTTATATTTTCCATGAAGAACCATTTTGTTTCATTATAGCCGTAGATCAGTGCACAATTTGGTATTATCAAGGACAGGGTAGAACCAGGAAATAACTTTTTGGTTGCTAACATATCCTTGTCAATTAGTTTAGTTTCTTAACCAATGAACTAAAAACTCAGTGGTAGAAACCTCCTATCAAAATACCAATTTTGCATTTTAATTCTTTATAACTTCATGGCTTTAGCATGAATAATCTCATGATTAAGCCCAGCATAATTATTTTTATTGTTTCTCAATGGCAGGCCATAAGTACTAAGAATTTCTACCACATATCCTTTACCTCAATCTTCCTTTTGCTGATTTCATATTCTGATAACAATCAGAAGAATGATAACAAATATACCTTTAAAAATCCTACATACCTACCTCAGGAAAAAAATACATTTTCTGTTATAATACTTCTTTTAAAATGTAATTTGTTCCAAAGCAATTGATATATTAGGGAACAATTTGAGAATAATGCATTGTGTTTATGCATGATTTCATTCATGGAAGTATTGAATTAACACAACAAATAGCACCTGCCTAAACTGAGAAGCATAAGAGTACACAAAATAGGCATACAAGCACACACCATAAACATCCAGGTGCACCAGTTCACCATATGTTTCAAGTCAGAGCCACCTATGTATGTTACAATGTTCGGATAATCCTTCTTCCAACTCTTTACTATAACTCATAATATATACACTTTCAGAGGACTATTTCTATAAGCAAACTTCAGTTTTTATTTAAGGTAAGATGCCATATAATGTTATAGAATTATATTTGTGTGTTTATAAACTATCATGTCTAAAACTGTGCTACATTTTTTTTTTTAGTTTTCTATCTTTTAAACTTTTTATGTGTTACTGATGAAGTTTTTGACTGTTGCATTCCAGAGACATTTTCTCATAAACCCTGTTGCTTCATTGTGTAATTTTGCATAGCTTGGTGATTTTTAGAAACATATGTATGGCATTATAGAAAGACTGAGTAAGTTTTATTCTATAGAGAATATAATCAGTGTAAAAAAACTACTATAGTAGCAGAATTTGAGCACTCTCCAATGCTAAAATCTCATATAGAGTTAAACACTATTCAATGTCTTTTTTTCTTCCTAATCTGGAATTTTGTTCTCATGAATTATAGTAACTGACTGGTCCAATGTGAAGAACAAGTTATGCAAAAATTAGGCCTCTATCTCCAAAAACAACATAAGAAGATATAAAATATATTTTGCAAATGTAAAATCTAGTCTATAATGTTTGAGAAATTGTCCATTTTTTCCTAAATTGCATTTGTAGCTTGAGGCCTAAGACTCACTTATCCCTTCCTCTTCTAAACCACAGACACTCATATAAAAAAAATTCCCATCATGGGATGTTCATCAGCTGTTAGAAATTGGTGCCACTTTAGATCCTAATTAAGTATTATGCTCAGTTAGCAGTGAGCTACCTAACTACTCTCTTGGTCTACAAACCTATTCTTCTACAGTACCAGAAACAAAGTAGTAAAGAAAAAGACCAAAGGAAGATGCTGTGACTCAGCTTAGCTTTATGTTTTAATGTCATAATCCAAGGTACAAAGACTGCACATATAAATGATAGTTTTCAATAGTTCAAGTTTCAGGAACATGATGAACATAAACATTAATTATCAGTTTTCCTTCCACTGAGATTGAGTAACAACATTGCACTGTAAACATACAGTGCCACCGTTATCCATGTATAATGGTTTGCAGAAAAGAAAATGAATAACAGAACATGAATAAATTGAGAAATTTTAAATAAAGACAAAATGTAGAAATATTTTAACAAAAGGAGAAAAAATAAGAGCATTTGCAAGTATGAATTTGAGAATTCATGGGAAAGTCTGGCATAAATTTCAGTGAACAAATCCTGAGGCTTCATGGGAAAATATAATTACATTTCTTCATTCATTTAAGTCTTTTCCCAAAATAATTAAATCACCTAATTTTCCCCCTCAATAACATTTACTTAGATGCTTCATTGTGTTCCTTATCTCTGACTATTTCTCCAATTAGACAATATTAATCACTTTTCAGCAATGTAGGAAGTGAAGACTCAGAAACCAAGAAACCCAAAATATTATAAAGCTAAAAAGAGATGTATCTAGAGTTAGAATGGTTTATTAGGCTGTAAGTTCTCTACATCATATTTGATGATTCCCTATACTGATTTTTAAAAATTTATAGTGAAGTAAATGAAGATACAGTATAAAAATAAGTGAAAAAGGTGATATGACAAGTTAGGTTCAGGTTACAATATGGTCTTGAATGACATGTTAAGAAATTTTTACTTCATGTACAACGATTTCTGAAAGTTTTTTCAGAATAATTGAAAATGAGTCATATCATATGAGATGCTATGAGAGGAGGCTAAAAAGTTACTCCAAGGAAAATTACAGCTTAGAAGACTTTGTGTTCTTTTAAGAAAAGCTGGAAAATAACCATGATTTTAATATTGCAAACTAGAAAAATACCAAAAAATAAAACACAAGGATACAAGCAGAAGTAATTAACCCAAAGGCTGGAGCTAATGAATTAGAATGCAAGTATGAATTCATAAATCAAACAAAACATTTTAATATATATATTAAAGAAGATAGTTATTTTATATATATAGTTGTTATATATATGTATATATACATATACATACATTTGTGTGTGTGTGTGTGTGTGTGTGTGTGTGTGTGTGTGTGTATAAAACAAACTAGCAAAAATGGTACCAAGCAACAGTGGCAAAGAAAAAGAGAAAAAACAAATATATGCACAGGAGGATGAAAGGTGCTCACTGACTGAACTGCTATTCCTCCTCTGATACACTCCTCTCCTTCTTCAGTTTAATAATAGAATTCTCTAGTTTCAGCAATGACTAAGTAGCTAAAGACTACATTTCTCAAGTTTGTAGCAATATGCAATCATATCCTCGCATTAAGTCTTAAGTCCTTGAAAATAGATGTGAATGGAAGTATTATTTGCAAACTTTAGACTGTTCTTAAAAGAAAGAAGCATTATTCTACTTCGTTTTGCTTTCTTTCTAAGACAGAGACTTAGTGATGGCAAGCTAGGTTTGACTATATGTCATCATAAGTGATGACAAAACAACGAAAAAGAGGAAGGATGGGTTCCTGAATGACTGTACAAAGAGTGCTCCTAAATCCTTGTTTCTTGAGAACATTCCTTCTACATTTCAGCTTTTAAGAGATGAAAATAACTATCTTCTTTTAGCAAATATTAATTTGGTGTTTGTTAAAACAGTTAAACCAATATCAAAATGATGCAATAATAACAGTAATATACAAAAGATTTTCAAAAGTTAAAAATCAAGTTTTTCTGTATTCTGACTCAATCTTATTGTTACCATAAGCCTTGTGGTTTTATTTGAATTTTGCATAATGGGGTGATTTATAATGAAATGTATAATTTTAGGCCTCAGAATTTGAAATTCTAAATGAAATTAATGCTTTAAAAAACTGATTATACTGAAAATGACTCAATAAGATAAAATATATAAATGTTTCTAAAAATCAAACACTAAAATAACAGCAAAATTCAATATGTAACCTCAAAGGCACTAATAATTGCTAAATTGTGGAAATTATGCTAGGAAACAAAAATGCAAGACTAAGTTTCCTACCAAAATAATAAGGGACTATGCAGTTAATTATGAAAATTACACTAATTATATCTTAAAATCATTCTTGAATTATCTATGTGGAGAAATAATTATAAATAACATAGGAAATACAAATGATAGACAACATTTTCTCACCATTTTTAAGAGACAAGTGCTTCTGCACATCAATAAATAAAAGATAATGAATCTAGTCGAAACACTGGCATAGACATTTGTATGGGCAATTATAAGATTAAAAAAAAACTTCGTAAGAAAATATAATTAACTTCACTACTAAAAGGAAATCAACTTGTTGAGATACCATATTTGCCTATACTGTATGTAAAATACAAAATTTATAATTTCTACTTTTAGAGGAACTATGGGGTCACTATTTACTGCTCACTCTCACCTAACTAGAGTATAGGCTAAATAAAATATTTTATATCCATGTGATGTCTTCTTTGGCAACAATGAAGAATGATGTAATTTTATATGTAGTTCATAAAATATGTAGAGTATAATTTGATATTAGATAGAGTTGTGTGTGTAGATAAAAATAAACAAAAGTCTGAAAAGATATTTACTTAACTGTTTATTTTCATATACTCTATAATTCTCAAATTATTTGAAGACTGAAATATAAAGGGCACATTATGGAGAACTGCAATTGAGCCTTTACATATGAAAGATTGGCTCTCTAAACCTTTCTTTGAATTTGGTAGCCAGATGTGTCTTTCATTTCTCGCTGGCCCAAAAATGAATCCATAGCTCTGTGTGATTGCTGATGAATGGCAATCTTTCACACTTTTTGTATGGAACGGGAAAGAAGAAATTATTAAATTAGAACTAGGACTATGTGGCTAAATCTATGTCTCCAGCCTGTCTGATACAACCAGTGATGGGCATCTGAATTGAAATCAAGAGGTGGCTCTTGAGGGTGGTTGAAACATAATGTTTCTCAGGCTTCAATATTTATACTGAGACATAGAAACTACTGACAACAGATCATAACTGTTGGAGGTAAACCTTGATTAAAGTCAGGACAAGAGATAATATTGGACAATATACAAAACTGAAGAAAAGAGAATTAAGATAATAGAGACTATGTAAACCCTGAAAGAGGAAGTCGCCAAGTCTCCGGCAGTCCATCTCTAGTCTCTGAGATTGTACCTTGAAGTCCATGAGATTCGCTTTTGAATACATGGAATCCTCCTTTGTCTGAACCAGCTTAAGTGAGTTTCAGTTTATAGCAACCAAAAATGCTCAATTAGAAGATTCAGTAAGATTTTTCTCTAATTCTTTCATTTGAGTAATTTCACTTACTGAATCACAATATTATCTATACTAAATTCAAATACTTAGAATACACAAATTTAAACACACAGTAAAACGTTATTTTAATTTTTTTCAGATTAACAATTGAGCCTATTATTTGAAATTTAAGAAGTTCTTCCAATGAAAAGGTGTCTGGAGGTTGGAAAGAAGCATATTGAATATATTATTTGAATGTGTAATTAGAATACTATTTAAAATAAGTTTAATATATATTATTGACTTTGTAAATAACCTGTAATTTTGTTAAATTAATTATTTTACTGATGTTCTGTGTTTGACAGACTATAAATACTTTTCAATAAACAGAACAACAAATAAAGACATCTTACTGAATGTAGCATCTAACTTTCAAAGATAATTTTTAACATAATACACTTTATAGTTACTATAATTACCGATTTTATTATAAATAATATGTCTATTCATATTTGCATTTTAAACTTTCTCTGAATTTTTTATAAGCAGAGAAGTTCAGTACAAGTATACATTAATTGCCTATTGTTACATGAAAAAGTAAAAACAAAACTACACAAGTAAAATATATTCATATCCATAAATGATAGTAATTAAGGCCAAGAAGACTCCAGGCAAATTATGAAGACATCAGTGCTCTTGAATATGATACTCCTATAGCGTTCCTTTCTCTTTCTGTCTTCATCTTTTACATCTGTGAGGAAAGAATATAAAAGAATATGATTGAAGGCCCATTTGAGCAAATACTTAAGTTGATTATTACCTTTTTTAAGGAGATATATATGTAAGTTTTTTTTCATCTATATTTGAGTAATGAGGGTTGCTGCCTTACTAAGAGTGATATGAGCAGTAAATAGTAAATGCTCTTTTAAGTGAGAGAAGGTAGGCTTCTCTACTGTCCTCTATAGACTGAAGGGCGCATATCAGTCCACCACCCACATGCAAGTCAATCTCTCTTATTCTTTTTATGTACGCCCCCCCCCCCTGATTTCTTTGTGCCTTGCTACTAATGTTTATCTGTGACTCTCTTCTGAGGACTGCCCTTGTATAAAACTGCTGTGCTGGCAAGTGCATTGAGCAAGAGGTACCTGTTTTGAGACTCTGCAAAGTCACAAATTTGTTTAACTATTTCCTGTGCCACACTGTACCTTCTTATCAGTCCTAACTCAAGCATTTCCTTAAGAAGTCCATTGAATATAAATTTTAATTTAAGACTAGCTTGTGGAGAACCCAACCTAAGAAGATACCTCTATATCTCTTATGTTAGTACACATACAGCATGCGTCTATGCATACACACAGAATACACACACAGCAGTACAATAATCATAATGGTACAGTAACATACTTATTACTAATTCTTATTCTGAACAACCTTATTTTCTTCATTTTAGCAATAATTCTTTCTATTTGAAGCAATATTTCCAAAGTACTTTTACCAATATTATCATATAATTTAAATAAATAATGACTGAAAATATACTGCATTATAGATTAGGAATCAGAGTTGTTATATAGCTGTAGTACAGTTCTTTTGACCTTACACTTTTAGACTGTAGGACCAGGCACTATTAATTGAACATTGAGTAAGTAAATCCATGTCTAGTAAGTGAAAAAATGAGCATAAGTATCTTACTTTACTGATAATTTATCCAATGTACTAGTAAAATGATGAGCAATTAGAAGAGGGAGTAAATATAGATGGAATAATTAGAAGAGGGAGTCCAAAGTTTTTCTGTTTATTTTGTTATTTTTAAGAAATCTTTTTAATATATGGATTTTTTTTTTTTTTTTTGACTAGCACAATTTCACCTAGTAGATACTTGGTTTCCAATGTACTGGATTTGGAACACTCTGGTAATTATTAAAACTTGCTCCTCAATGAAGCCATCTGAATATAGGTGCAAGTTCATATATGCTGGTTTGGTAGGGTTAGCATAGTTAGTATGATGCTAGTTCATCCTGGCAACACATAACACTCAAGTATCCGAATGGTATATGTTGCCAGGATAAATTAGTATGAGAATCCATTGCATCAGCTTCTCCTGATCATAGCCATAATCCTCTCTGTCTTGCCTGCTGTCTGAACAAAGTACAGCCCTCTACTCTTAATTCATCACTTTTATTCTCTCTCTTGAAACTTCAAGTATATTGATAATCTAAACTAATGTAATCTAATAGAAATACAGTATAAGCTACATTTATAATTTTAAATACTGCACTGTCCACAGTTTTATAAACATATATAATTATGTTTATAAAGCATGTATAGTTGTTTTGCACTATATTTTATTTAATTCAATATGTGCAAAATATCATTTCAACATAAATATAATAAATTAATAATAAGATAGTTTACATTAACATTTTGCTATTAAGTCTTCAAAATTTGATGTGTATTTAATACACACAGCCCATCTTAATTTGTGTTAGCCACATTTCAAATGCTCAAGAATTTGTCTCAGTGGACAGATGTGGAGTCGTTATTTGTAGTTATTTTTGTTGATTCTTCATTGTTCTTATGTCATATATAAGGCATACACTGTGATGAAAATGAAGATGAGAGGATCCAATCAACTGGAGTCTCTTAATCCTCAATCATAATTAATGATGGTATAAAAATTACAAATGTTGATAACTCAGACTCAGAATTTATTCTTCATATGCATGCACTTCTCAGTGTGTATGTGCGTGTGTGTGTGCATGCATGCACACACATGTAATTATTAAGAACAAATAATTGAAAAAATAAAATGAATTAGAGCATACATTCATTATTTATTGATGGATAATAAATCTTCTCAAAAGTTAGTGGCTGAAAATAACACACATTTATTATTTCTTCGTTTCCATGGGTTGGGAATCCACGTCTGGCTTAGCTGAGTGACTCTAGATTAAAGTCTTTCATGAGGTTGCAGCAAAGATGTCAACCAGGGCTGCACACCCTCTCATCTAAAGATCTGACAGGGCGTGGAAGATGGGATCCACCTCCAAACTCGCTCGTGTGCTTGTCAGGCCTCAGTCCTTCACCACATCTGTCTCTCCATAGGGATACATATGACATGGAAACTGGCTTCTGCCAGGGCAAGCAATACAAAATAAAGCAAAAGAGAGTGCCTAAAATAGCAGCCACATTATTTTTATAATCTAATCTTGTGAGTAAAAGCCACCATTTCTGCCTTATTCTATTTATCGGAAGCAAGTCAAAAAGTCCAGTCCACTCCCTAGAGGATGAGGTTAGGCAATAGTATGAATGCCAGGAGGCAAGGATCACTGGGGCTGTGTTAGAAGTCACCTACCGTAGTTCTCCTTCTGGCCTCCAATGGCTCACATTCCTTCCACATGCAAATTACATACCCTTCTACTTCAGATCCCTGCAAAATTGCTTCTCATTATACCATCAGCTCAAAGTTTAGCATTTTGCCATTTAGATCAGATCTAGTGTGTAAATAAGCCTCTTCTGTTGTACTTAATTATAGCACAGTGAGAACAGTTTCACTTGATCTGTTACTGTAACACTATAGAAGCAAATTCCTGGCCTCAGGGACTTCCAGCACGTAGAGTTACCATGATCCAAAAGCCTTTCCTCATTTCACACTGATTGTAATCCCTCAGCCCAAGCTGAAAATGATTCTGCATATCCATAAAACTTGGTGAGTTTTCTAAAAATCTTCTTAGAATTCTCTAATACAAAAGCCACACCCACAAAACTCTTCAAGGTAAACCTTTCTCAAGCTTGTTGCTTCAAG
This sequence comes from Eidolon dupreanum, assembly GCA_028627145.1. Taxonomy (NCBI): domain Eukaryota; kingdom Metazoa; phylum Chordata; class Mammalia; order Chiroptera; family Pteropodidae; genus Eidolon; species Eidolon dupreanum. The sequence goes on from CM053508.1 coordinate 26,612,655, forward strand.
GTGATTTTCAAGTCACATGATGTCCTTAACAGAAGTTTTCTGTGGTTGAATAGTATTCTGAGTCACTATCTTTGATTATTCTGAATTTTTTAAAAAAAGATTTTATAGTCACAGTCAGTTTTCTTTCAGGCCACATTCTCCTTTTAGTATTCTGGATTTGATCTTTGCCCTGAAGCCACTCAATTTTAACATCATTTCCTCTCTCGAGAGGTTGGAATTTTTAAAACTATTACATTTTGTCTCCTTTTTGTTTAAGAGTCCTTTTCTCAGTTTATCTCCTCTCTCACACTGGCATCTCCACTCAGAGATATATTTATTTTTTGTTTTCAGTGAATACAATGATGCATGCAAACTATTAGAAATCCTGAAATGAATAAGTACACCAAGCAAGTATGTCCAGTAGCATCACCTTTGGGCTTTGATTAGAAATGCTTTTACTTGGAGCAAGTTATCTCCCTCCACTTCCTTTCCTCTCTTCCTAGAGCAAATTGATCCTCTCCAATTTATAAGAGATAGTAGGATTCAAGGATAAATATCATTAAACAAATTGTTGGGACTGCTGTTAAATTAGGCAAAATGATTTATTTCAACCTCTAACAATCAGCTGGACTCATGAAGCAGAAAATCAAATACAGATTTATAGGATTATTGAGCTATTAATATCGAGTGGTCTTGCCTGAAGACCAGCAGGGAAGGTAGTGCTAGGGTAGCAATGCCTGGTACAGGGAAGCCAGCCAGGCAGCTAACCAGGATGCAATCCATACATCACTAGAATAATTTATATACATGGTGCCAGTAAAACTCAGGATTACACAAGTTACTCCTTACAGGAAAATTCAGTGATGCTCCTTCCACCAAACAGGCTATGTATGTCTTCTGGTATACATTAAACTATCAGATTAAATTCTATTTCTGCTAGGTAGTTTTTCAACCTGTACGTACAAGTAATAAGGGACAATGTGTACCAGCAGAGTGCATGAAGCTGATTACCAAAGATAAATTACTCATGTTATCTGGATTTTCATCACCTTAATATGCTTATCTAGACACTGTGTGGCCTATAATATCACATTATAAAAATGAAAAGAAGACAAACTAAAGAAGGATGGTAAGCATCTTAAATTGCTATAAGTCAGCTCTAGAGAATATCTTTTAAATGATTTTTCATTTATTTCCACATAGATTATATGTGAGTGTAATGAACACATGCCAGTTACCTAGGAAATAAAAATAGAGAAATTAAAAATAAACAGAAAATTTAGGTGTCATTTTCAGGGTATATAATTAGTATCATATACTTAACATAAAAGAATAAATAATAATTGTTAATAAAAAATCAGTTTCTTGTTTCTAAAATTTGAGTTCCCTAAGTACTAAACTTTAAAAACTCTAAATATATTGAGTTATGAATATTTAATTATGTTGTTTTAAAATGCATGTATATTACTCATACTTAAATTGCATTTATATTATTTTAAATTGGATGACACTATTCATTTTCCTCCATTTTTCTTGGTGCCATGTGGCTAGCTGGTTAGCAACATTTAATTCAAGAATTCAGTATCTTCATTTAAATTTGTTTAGATCAGTTATACATCTAGCATTTTGTTTCATTTTGCAGAAAAAGAAATATTTTTATACAGGGGCTAACATGGAGAGTCAAGTTTATGCAGGACAATATAAATGGAAGTAAAACTACAGTTCTCAATTTCGATCCCCAGGTGGAAAGAGATCAGTTCATAAGCATTGTCCAAGGTCCTCTTGTAGTAATATTCTCAATCCACAAGCAAATGTGGATATCCCTTGAGGATACTCCATTTGGAAGAAATGCTTTTTTAATTTTAATGGTCATGGTCTTAGTCAGGTCTTAGTTAAGATCACAACTCATAAATGTATTTATAGGCAAAGTGAAGCAAGGAAGAGCTGGTTTCATTGGTGATAAGGAAACGTTTTTGTAATGAGATAAGCTCACCTTAAACTAGACAGAGCAGTAATGTGCAGCTTTGGAACTAGTGAAGAGTATTGAATTTGTTCTCCCAGGGACACTTCTACTTGATCATGTTTCTCATCTAGGGCTGAGTGACTAGCATATTAATTCAGATGAAAAAATCATTTCCACACGGAGCAGGAAAGGTGGTTGCAGAAAGGGATACGTATTGTGTTTACAGAATTTCAAAAACTAAGAGGAGGTAAGGTTATTTGGATAAGCACTAGAGACGGAATATATTATTTTCATTGATTCCCTGAATAAGAAATATGAGAAGCGTGACTACTAGCCCCTTGGAGCTAAGCAAAACTTGATATCTTACTGTGGTTGGAAAATACAGAGATAAAAGTAGAGTAACATCGCATACACATAACTATTGTCAAATGTTTACTTTTTAAAATAATCTAGAGTTCTGTTCTGAGAAAACATTGGGGGTGCCATCACACTTGTAGAAAGCAAAAACATATTTAATTCAAGAAAGGATTACTAGGAAATAAAGGTGAATGGAAAGGAAAATGAAGACGTTTTAAATATTAAAAATGTACAATAAAAGAGAGAGTATCTATTCAGAAATACCTAATGTTTACAAGTGACAAGACTGAAAAGTTAAAAATATGCAGAAAACAAGAGACTTAATGCCACATTCAAAGAGAGATAGGAAAGAGAACTTTACATAAATCATAGCTTCTCCATCTAAGATGTTGCATCTTAGTACTATAATTCATCTTTTAAAAGATTCTTAAAAAAATTGTTCTTGTTATTATAGCCAGAGAAGTTCATTGTAGAGAATTACAAATTAGCCTCCCGATGAAGAGTTTTCTCAGTTAAGTTTTAATTTCACAGGTGATAGAATCTGGACAGCTGCCATGCATTAGGAAACAGCCTGTCAAAGCCAAAACTATTAAGCCTAACTCAAGTTCAGGTTATATAACTCATAGTATATCTCCTGACACTGCTCTATTACAATATATTACAGTATCTGGTAGGTAGTAGGAACTTGAGAAAACTCACAAACTTACAGATCTCTATCCTCACTTTAGAAAGATTATAGAATTACCACCATCTCAGAGAAAGCACAAGGACCAAAGTCTCCATTTTGTACTTTTATACTTTTGATGGGTAAAAGTCTTCTGAGAGAAATCAAAACCCCAAGGCAAACTTAGTTTAACTCTCAACTATTTTAACTATTCACAGTGGACAGAAATCCACAAACAATAAATAAACATTAAAACTTAGTTGAGATTGAGTATATACATGGAAAGTGTGACTGGAAAAAAATACCCTGAAGTTTCAAAAACATGCCACATGTGATACTCTCCCTAAACAAAATCTTCTCTGAAGTTTAAATAAAAATAATATAAGTATAAAATAAGTTAATTAAAAAAAAAAACACTGATCAATAGGGAAAGTTAACAGATAGGAAAACAGTGAACTATTGCATTAAGAACATTTAATAAAGTTTTACTTCTGCAGTGTTAGACTCTTCTATTATACAGAGCCCTCTCACTGAGAAGAGTAGACTAAATTAAATGAATTATGGGTGTATGTGTGTGTGCACTTCTTCAAAAGATACTGGAAAAAATCCAAGGCTGACAGAATTTGCATGGTGCAGATCCAGGAGTGCAGGTATGTCAAGAGTGATGAACTCAGAAATTGTTGTTTTTTCTTTGCTCCGTGGTGGTATGTATTTGAAAATTGGTTTTAGAGAAGTCAAATTAGCTTTAAACAGTCTCAGAGGGCTGGGAAAATTTTTTAAAATGAAGATTACAGGATACCAGAAAAGTGAAGAACTGCTAAGTATACCTGATTTTAGTTGGGACTTTATAGGAGTACAGCCAAGTAGCGAGATGAATTGTGAATTGTGAATTGTAAATAGTATACCTTAATAAGAGACAAAGTCTAGCTTAAGTTTATGTAATGGTTTATTGGTTTAAAGTGAACCAACTCGAGCACAACTTCTTGTCCAAAACAAGAATAAGCCATCATTGGAGGAAGATGACATTATTCAGTCTCAAAGGACAGTATCTCTGCATGTCATATTGAATACCTGGTACTTATTAAAAATAAGCGGAATTGTATGATTAAAAGATATAATTTTTAAAATAGCAGAAGTCAAACAATAGAAGCTATACATGAAAGAGTGGGTAATATAGTCATTAGACATGGATTTGAAAATAATTATATATCTAATTGATAAATTCAAGGAATCAAGTGTGAAAGAGTATTTTGGCAACGGCTCTAAATTACAATGCAGAAACACACAGAAATTTTGGGACTAAAAACACAATAAGCATAATGAGAAAAATATATGATATATAGAACAGGAGATTAAACACAATCGAAGAGATAATTAGTTACCAGGAAGATAAATTAGAAGAAACTATCTTATCCACAGTGAAGCCTCTATATAATTAGGTTGAACTTATCTGTCATTGTGTTACCATAATGAAAGTTGAGAGAGAATAGGGGAGTAATAATATTTGAAGAAAAAAAAAATAGCTGGAACTTTTCAGTCTATAGAGTCAAGAATCACTAAAAATCTGAAGCAGAAAAATAAAAGGAAAAAAAGTCACATCTTGGCATATCATATTATAGCCACAGTGGGGAAAAGAAAAAATAAATTATTAAAATTGGCCGTGTGTAAAACATATATTATAGAAGAAAAAAAATGGCATAACCAAGGTCAATGATAAGCTTATATCTGATCGCTCAGCAGAAATAATGGAAGCTAGAGGACCATTAAGGAAGAAATAAATGTTAATTTACAATTCAAATTGTTGAAAAATATGCTTAAAAAAGACATTTCAAATAAAAGTGGTAATTTTTTTTATTTAGATCTATGTTAAAGGAAAAAGCAAGGAATATTTTTCATGAAAATAAACCTTTCTTGGATGTAAGAAGAAGACATAAAGAGCAAGAGGAAGCATAAATGTGTTGACATATCCAAACAAGAGTTATTGTATAAAACAATTAAAATAAAAAAGCAACATAATTAAAACAATAACATATTGTAGATATAAAACATACATAGACAAATATATGTCAAAAGTAGTGCATATGTACTGGTATAAATATAGAGATATATACAAAAGAAACAGAGTAGAGAGCCCAAAATAAACCTGTATGTGGCTAAATGATTTTTGACAAGGGTGCCAAGACCACCAAAAGGGGGAAAGATAGTGACTTCAACAAATAAGAGTTGGAAAACTGGATAACCACATGCAAAAAAAAAAAAAAAAAAAAAGAAGAGAGAGAGAGACTGGACCCTTACCTTACACCATATACAAAAATTAATGTAACACAAATTAAAGACCTAAATTTAAGAACAAAAACTATTCAATTCCTAAAAGAAAACATGGAGAAAAGCTCCGGGACATTAAATTTGGCAATGATTTCTTGGATAGGGAACTACAAGCACAGGAAACAAAAGCGAAAATAGACAAACGAGAGCGCATCAAATTTAAAAACTATGCATCAAAGAAAACAATTAACAGTGTGAAAAAGGCAATCTCCAGAATGAGAGAAAATAATTGCAAATCATGTATCTGTAAGCAGTTAATATCCAGCATATAAAAGGAATTTGTGCAACTCAATAACAAAAGGACAAATAACGTGATTAGAAAATGAGCAAAGGACTTCAATAGTCATTTTTCAAAAAATATGGAAATAGCCAATAAACACACACAAAAAACACTTAACATTACTAATTATTAGGGAAATAACAAATCAAAACCACAATGAAATATCACCTCAAATTTATCAGGATGGCCACTATCAAAAGAACAGAAAATATAAAGTATTGATGAGGATGCAGAAATGTTGGAATCTTATGCACTCTTGGTGGGAAAGAAAAAATTTATATTATTTACATTTATATTATATTTATATTTATATTATTTATATTTATATATTTATACTCAAAGGGATGTTTGCACACCTATGTTCATAGGAGTGTTATTCACAATAGTCTAGAAGTACAAGCAACCCAAATGTTCATTGACAGATGAATCAATAAAGAAACTATGGGAATACATGCAATAGGGTATTATCCAGCCATGAAAAAAAAGAGAATTCTGTCACATGCTACAACATGGATGAATTGAGAGGACACCATGTAAAGTGAAATAAGCCAGTAACAAAAGAAGGAATACTGTATGATTCCACTCATGTAAAGTATCTGAGGTGGACAAAATCCCAGAAATGAAAAGCAGTATCATGGTTGCCAGTGACTGGGGAGGAGGATGAAGACCTGTGGTTTCAGTGCTGCAGAATAAAAACATTCTAGAGATCTTTAGCACACCAGCGTGAATGCTGCTGAACTCTGCACTTAAAAATGGTTATGATGGCAAATTTAACGTTATGTGGTTTTTCTTTACCACAATAAAAAATGTACATTTGTTAAAGGACAGTATATAAGTAAAAATGTTCTAATATTTTGAAATGTTAGAGAAATGGTAAAACTACTAATTTATATTGTATTTTAGTGAGTAAAGAAAGCATATGCTATTCACTAAATAACCACTAAACAAAGAAACTGTGGGGGTAGATGGAATAATAAAATAATGTGATCAAAAAGTAAGAAATGAAAGAAAAGTATAGAGTAGAAAAGGAATAATAGAAATAAAATACTGAAATGGTAGATTTAAATTCAAATATATCAAAAATGCAAATCAAACATAAGTATTAAGTATTCAACTGAAAGAATATTTTCATACTAAAGTTGACGAACAACACAGCTTTAAATTGTGCAGGTCCTCTTCTGCACAGATATTTTTCAATAAGTACTGTAAATGTGTTTTCTTTATGATTTTTCTTAATAACATTTTTTCTCTAGTTTACTGTTAAAATACAGTATTAATACACATAACATACAAAATAGGTGTTAATTGACTGTTTAAGTGATCGTAAGGCTTCTGGTCAAAAATAAGTTATTAATAGTTAAGCTTTTGTGTAGTCAAAAGTTATATTGAAATTTTTGACTAAGTTGGGATTGGCACCACTAAACCCTGTATTGTTCAAGGGTTAACTGGTACATTAAAAAATCTTCTGGTTATAAGCAATAGATTTTAAATTAAGTATACTGAACATTACATTGGTAAATGATTAAAAAGTTATACTAAATAAAATAAAGTTGATTTAACTATCATGTATAAGAGAAAACTTTAAAGCAAAAAACAGTACTAGAAATATTAAAAATCTTAAAAAATATGTCTAATAAATTGCAGAGCCTCAGTACTAAATTTATATAATTTTATTAAGAAGAACAATGGAGATTCCAAATAAAGAAGTCGATTTTCTACATTAATGATTTAAAAGATGCAATACTGCAAAGACAACAGTTCTCTTCAAATTGAGGTAGAGGTTCAATAATCTGAAAGAAAATATAAACATATAGTATAGGGAAATTGAAACACTGTTTCTAAAGCATATACAGAAATGAAAGGGTCAGTTAAGAACAGCCATGGAAGTCATGAAGGAAAACAAAGTTTGAAAATTTACTTTACCAGATAAAAGTTCTTGTCATAAAGATACAGTATAGGCTCAAATAAATGTACTGATGGCACAATAAAGAGATCTGAGAAGTAGTTACTCACATACACAAGCAATTTTTACTTATGGCAGAATAGAATAAGAAATGACAGACTGGAAACAAATGAAAATGATGCAATGGTTAAAAGTGAATAGAAATAATAAATATGAGGGCATTATTTACATGGGAAGATACACTTGAGCCAACTCTGTAGGAGTGTTTAGGAGAATATACCAGGGTAAAAAAGCTGTGTCGTACCATGTTCAAGAACAGAGAGGTAGGAGGTGGAATCAGTGAAATATTCTGGAACGTGACCAGAGGATAGGCTTTGTAGTAGGTGATAGGAAAAGAGAATAAAAATATAGAAAGAAACAAACCGTCAAAGTCTCATAATATGGTGAAGGATATTTTGGAAAGAGTATTAAGTACTAATAAATTCTAAGATTTTTCATATTAAGATTTTAAGTTTAGAAAGCTTCGAAGACCATTTAGTCTACAGTGTGCAGTGTGAGATTTTAAATGCTGAGGCATGAGGAAAGGAAGGCACTAGAATAGTATGCCAATTTTTCGTAGAAGTTGCCTTGGTAATAATCTAGCAGGACTTTGACTGATGTTTTTCCACTTTCAAATTGAAATAAGTATCTGCAAATAACAATATACCACTGAGAACAAACAAAAGAAAGAAATTGTAACATTACCAGTAGCTATCTGTAGGAAAGATTGGTATGTGTGGCCACCATTCAAAAAAAAAAAAAAAAAAAATCCAAATTGTATTAATTACCTACCCTAAACTCCACCAATTTCGTTGTTCATCCTTTACTATTTTGACTAAGTATTTTCTTTAGTCTCTGAATTATTTTGCAGTTAGCATCTCAGCAGCTGTATCACTAATATGTGACACCTGTGGAAATAAAGGGCAGATTTAAGAGAACATATCAATAATGAAAAGCATTAAATTATTTTATCTTTAGGGAAAATAATTCCACATTTTCTGAAATGTCTCATGCTTTTGAACATATTTCACTTGGTCAGAAAAATATTTGCTTCTGAAATGTGGGGTATTGATATTTAGGACTAGAGAATCCTGGTTACCAGATAATTCACTGTGAATCTTGACAATTTAATTCGATTTTATCAATAAAATGTAAAATGAAATGGAGAAAGGTATAAGCACATAAATGAGTGGACATAGTTATCTCACGACTACTATAATTCAGCCTAAACCCATTAGCAGGAATCCCTTGGTAGCAATGGCTTTTAGGTCACTCATTTTATAATCAGACCTTATAAAGATTCAAAACTTACTCAGCAGGAACAAGTGTGGAGCAAGAATATCATCAGCAGGAAACAGGGCTCTGAGATGAGTATTTGATTCAATATAGGATTTGAAGTTGAAAACATACTTACCCACTTTGGAAACAGCTGATGCATAACAAGAATGTTTTCCCTGTGATCTCTATTTTTCATACTTCTTTCTGTGCCCTCACTCTTTTTACATTCCTTTGATGATTTCCCTTGGTTTTCACCCCTATCTCTTATCTCTTATCCTCTCAAAAAGACTGAAATTGGCAGTCTTACTGGGGTAGACATAATCTACCTTAGGTTGCTATTTAAAAGCTACAAAATTCCAGGATTTAAATTGTATACGGAAAAGCAATCAAACACATCAACTGGAAACCACCCCTCCCTGTGAGAGAACAGACCAGTGCAAACAGCATGCTCCACTTACTTAACCAGCAAGGGCTGTGAAAGCAAAGGCTATGCAGAAATAGCCTGTTGTGTGGCCCTTGAAAGGATGTTTATACTTATACAGAGACATATTTTATACTCTTTTTTTCTTCTGGCATAGTGTTAGAGAATTGTTAAGTGCTTTCCTACCCTCGAAACAATACTGATTCTTTTACTGGAGAAAACGACCTGAATCTCAGAAATTTTATGTATCTTATACACAGTACCAGGACTAATCAATTTAATCTGTAGTTTTGGATCTAATAGGAAATAGACCATATTGGTGCAGTCTGTGCTTTGATTTCAATGTAATTCAATAATATCATATATAGTCATCATTTTTGTACACTACATGAATAGCTTACATAACACAAATGTTTCTATTTATCATATTCTCAATAAGTAACTAAATTCCTCCACATTTTGAAAGATTTGGTTGACATTGTCTACCTTAAAATATAGTATGAAACAAATGCAAAATTCATTTGGGGAGACCCTGAAGTGTACCTAAAAACAATAAGTATTTATTCATAGGAACAGTAACCAACATTGACATGTTTTTGACTTTAAGCATTTTGATTAAATTATAAAATATGTACAATTATTTGCTTGTCGTACACATACAAAAGAATGCACAAAAATTCTAATTGCACAACTTCATAAATATCCCATATAAACAGAACACAGATCAATAATCACAAACATTTCCAACGGAACAGAAGCCCAACTTCCCAGTTATTAATAGGCTCCCAGAGCTAAGTAATAGTCTGACTTCTGTTGTGTTGGTTTGGGCCAATACAAGTTGAATTAAAGCAATCTGAATTATTTTCTGTGTTTGAACACCATTTTGTTTGCATGATTCATCCAGTTGTTGTGTATAGCAGCGATATGTTAATGTCATTTTACTTTACAATATAAGAATATACCACAATTTATTATATATCCTTGCTAGAGATTTGGTTTTTATTTTTGTTAGTGGTTATTATGAGTGGTAAGATGATTTAAACATATTTCTATGTTTTTATTTTTTTAATACTTTTTTCCTGTTTGGTTTTCTTTTTGTAATGTCTTAAGATGGATATACATAACATTGATTTTTTAGCCTTTTTTGTTAGTCATTCAAGGCTATAAATATTCCTTTCATCTTAAATAATCACATTTTGAAATACTGCATTTTTATTATTAATCCATTCAAAATATTTTGTGTTTCTCATTGTGGTTTCCTCTTTGTCCCTAATATTATTTTGACATATTTCACTGAAAACACTTGTGAATTTTCATGTTATTTGTGTTAATGACTACTAGCTTAATTCCACGGTAGATGGATGATTTTTTCTAATTGATTACCATAATTTGTAATCTGTTGAGATTTGTTTTCTATCCTATGTTGTGTTTATTTTTGTCACTGGTCCAGGTAAATCAGAAAACAATATGTATTTTTTATTTATCTACTGCTGAATGTATGTCAATCAGGATAAAATTATTAATTGAGTCATACAGATCTTTTGGTTTTTTATTGATCTTTTGACCAATCAGTGATTGACAGAGATTTATTTCACCAATAGCGCTGTAAGTATATATATTTCTGCTTTTATTTTTGTTAAATTTTATTCATACATTTTGAAGTTATCATCAGAGGAGCAGTTAAATTATATCTTCTGGTTGAATTACCTTTTTATCCTTATAAAATGTTGTTCCTTGATTCTAGTTATGCCATCTAGCACATGGGATATTTTAAAAGATACAACAGCCTCCTTGTAGTTAGTGTTTAATGATACATAATTTTCCATGTTTTACTTTAAACTTTTCAGTGTTCCTATATTTAAGGGACATGTTTTATAAGGAGTACACAGTTAGATTTTCTCTTTCCAAAAAAATGACATTTTTCTTCATTATTTTCTAACACAATACTAATACTTTAGATTCATCTTATCACCTTGCTACTTGATTTCTATTTTATTTGTCCCCTTCTGTTCTTTGTTTTGTTCCTCTTTTTACCTTATTTTAAATAAAATAAAATAAATTCTTAATATAATTTTTAAGATAATTTCAATGAAATGGACTTTTTGGTTTAAAATTCTGTACATTTTAGCACAATTGAAATACAGAACAATTTGATCATTCAACAAAATCCTGTCACGTCTCTACTTTGTACTAGCACGCTTTCTCCAAGCCCTAATCCCCGCATAACTACTGAACTATTCTTTATTATCCTAGTTTTGTTTTTCTGGGAATGTTGAGAGCATCATGTAAATGGAAGCATAAATTAGAACCCTTTTAGGCTGGCTTCTTTTATTCTGTGTAATGCCTTTCTGATACATTAAAGTTGCTGTGTGTATCAATAGTTCATTCCTTTTTGGTGCTGAGCAGTGTTCCTTTGAGTGAATTAATGACTTTTATCTATTCACCTGTTGAAGAACATCTGGATTGTTTCAGGTTTGGGGAGGTTATGAATACCTGCTTAAACATTTGTGTACCAATTTTTGTTGAAAATAAATGTTTATTTCTCTAGAGTAATAACCAGGAGTGGGATTGTTGGGTCACATGGTAATTTTAAATGTTTAACTTTGTAAGAAAATGTCAAACAATTTCCAAGAATAGTTGTACCTTTTTACATTCATGACAAAAATATGTGAAAAATTTAGTTACTCCACATTCTCACCATCGTTTAGTATGGTCAATTTTTAATTTTAGCTATTCTAATAGATGTGTAGTAGTATCTCAATATGGTTTTAATTTGCATATTCCTTCTGATTAATTATGTTGAAAAACTTTTTTAAAAAGATTTTATTTTTTTAGAGCAGCTCTGGTTTACAGCAATATTGAGAGTAGATTACAGAAATTTGCCGTATACTACCACCCTCGCACATGCATAGCCTCCCTCATTATCAGCATCCCCCACTGGAGGAGTATATTTGTTACAGTTGAATCCACGATGACACATCATTATCACTCAAAGTCCACAGTTTATCTTAGGGTTCATTCTTAGCAAACAGTTTCGACTGTTCTAATACATATGTAGCAGTGTCTCGTTTCCCTGATCCCATTTGTGGAGCATCTTTTCATATACTTACTTGTCATCTTTATATCTTTCTGAATAACTTTTTCTGTGCTTATTTGCTACTCACATTCTGTTTGATGAAGTGTCTGTATCTTTTGCCCATTTTTAATTATGTTGTTCATTTTTACTTTTTAGTATTGAGATCTGAATGTTTCTTTCTCTCTCTCTCTCACAATAAACATATAATAAACATACACATATATTTATTTATTTCGTGGATACCAGTCCATGTTGCATCTTGATCTACAAATAATTTCTCCCACTTTGAGTCTTGACTTTTTATTCTCACAATAAAAAGCATTTCTAAAAGTTACTTAGCTATTGAGGGTTTGGGGTTTTTTGTTTGTTTTGTTTGTTTGTTTTAGTTTTCCTGCTTGACATCATACTCTTCAGCCTTATACAGCTTAAAAATTCGGCAATTGCCTTTAGGGGAAATCCACTGAATATGGAACCCATTTTCCAATCTTCTATGGTAGATTCTTTATCTTGATTTTCTATCTTTCTCTCTCTCTCTCTCTCTCTTTTTTTATCCATATGTATGTGTGACTATACACACACAAATAATTTCCTAACAAGATATATGGAAGATGAATTTTTGAATATTGATTTGAAAATATTTTTACTCTATTCTCTCACTGGATTGTTACATAAGCCAAGTAGAGATTTCTAGCTTGGAATTTGGGGGCTATTTTTAGATTATTTTCTAGCTTCTAGTGTTAAGAAACTTGATCTTTTTCTATTTGTTGAAGTCACATATTTGACCAAAAATATTTCAGTTGTACCATTTATTGCTAAAATTAGATGATGATTACAGGGTAAATTCTCAAGGAAGTGAACTTTGAGAGGAAGATTTATATTGAGGAACACTATGGTCCAATGCCTGTTGGGAAAGGAAGGAAAGAGTAAAAGAGAAAAAAGTTGTCTCGAGGCCATTGGACCTGCATAGTTGTCCTGAATTGTGGAGAAAAGACCAAGTCTTTATAACCTGTGATTGACTGTGATTGAATGCTAGCTGCCTCCAGGAAGTAATGCAGGGTGGGAATAGTATATATTATGGTTTGATGGCTCTCTTTAGCCAAGGACGATTGCCAAAATTTGAGATTATATAAGCTATCAGTTGTCAAGGCTTACTGTCATTGGGAGAATGTACCATTCAGTACTGAAGGGAAAGTTGATCTGGGTAGTACCCCATTTTTAATTTATTTCAACATGCTGGGAACTTGTGCTATTTTAGGTTTGACACTCACGCTTTCACCTGAGGAAAATATTTTTAAATTATTTATTTGACCATTTCCTATCCTACAAGCTTAAGTTCTCCATTTTGGAAATTTTCTGTGGAAATCCTTTAATTTTTTTGTCTATATTGTTTTATTTTTGACATTTTGTTCTACTTTCTAGGAGAGAGATTTTTTTTTTTAACTTTATTTTCCACCTTTAATTTTATCTTATTTTAATTTTGCACATTGCTTTTTAACTTTGCTTTTTTTAAAAAAATAAGAAAATTAGATTTATGTTCCTCTTTCATGTGAGTGCCTTTTTTCATATTTCTAGTTTACTAATAAAATATTGAAGACTTTTTTTGTCTGCTTTCTGAATCATCTATTGCTTTTGCAAGATTTCCATTTTATTTTTTGTTGTTGTTGTTCTCTTTTTCAAGTATTAGTCTTTACTGTAATGTTTGATGATCTGCTGCTGCCAGTACACATTTCAGATACATTATTAAAAGGACATTGGAAAGTTTATGCATAATACTGGGAGCTATAGAATTAGTCTCAGCAAAGTGACTGGGCAGCAAGCTGCCTTTATTATTTAATAAGGTTAATGCCAGCAGTTTTTGCGGGAACAATTTAGATTCTCCCGGGTGAATAGGTACTCCAGTCTATTCCTAGATGTTGTGTTTGGAATGGATGGGTGTGCACAAGCACTTATGTAAACTTAGATGTCAGAATTCTATATTGAAGAGGAATAGTGATATGTGGGATTTCCATGAAGCAATATGTTGGTTCACTCACTTTCCACTGTACTGTAAACTGAGTGGGAGTTTCTTCAGTTTCTCAAGAAAAAATGCTATTTTGTTTCTAGGATAAGAAAAACGTAGTACAAACTTGATGATACTAGCTGTTCATATAGCTTTAACCATTTCTTCTCCAGACTTTGTCGTTCACTCTATAATTTATACCCTTGGACCTCCTAGCCATGAACCTTCTTGAGTTCTAGATTTTGTGGGGCAGTTTGCTTCATTTTGCTTATTTCCATCCTCAAAAAATTTGTCAATATTACTAGTTTATTATTATCTTTTACTTCATGGTGTCTGTTTTTGCACATTAATATATCATGCATCTTTTACTCTAATTTTAGTGGACTTTAAGAAGGTGTGAAATGCACACATGGGTACAAATATTTAATATGAAATTTTATCAACATTTTACAGAGCTGTACTGGTGATTTTTGTGCACTTCTAATTTATTATCAGTGTTTTCTCTAGATTTCACATACAAACACAGTTAATATATTGACAAGGATACTACTGTATAGCAGTGTTAATTTCTCCTGTGGATGAAGAATTAACTATAATTAAGTAATCAGGATTTGGAAATGGCAAAATCTGAAGAATTATTTATATTAAATTTGGAAATAATTTGAAAGTGTTTTTGGATTGCTATGGCTTTTATATGTGAAATTAGAATTTTATTTTTCAATATATTGATATTGTAATGCATTGAAAGAAGACCTGATATGAAATTTTAACAGAAATACTCCTCCAAATGCCTTTATAAATGGAATTTATTCAACAGAGCCAATTTCTGTTTAAAGACTTCCATTAAATGGTCTATTATAAATGTCAATTTGTTGAAGTTCTGAATTGAAATAGCAAATGTGTAATATTGTATATGTGATTATGTATATATAATGTATATTTATATAAAAATTTACATAATATAACACATTCAGACCATTTGAAAATTCAATGGTGTGATTTTTGAAAACTAAAATTGTGTCATAAGACTGATTGTAGATACTATTTAAGCATTTTCAATGGTGGTTAAATTTATTTAAAATGCATTTTGACCACAAGTAAAAACATGCATATACTTACTTTAAAAAATACGTATTTTATCTAGGTGTGCTCTTCACTTTATTCAGACTATAGAAATAGTATGGGAATTACATGAACTATATTCAATATATTTAAAATATATTTAATATATTCTGAGAAATATTGAGTGTGAATATTTCATTATAATGTTCCTAATGATGGGAATACTAAATCATCTGCCATTTTAAGCCCTTGAAAATGGCATTATTCTTTTCACACTGATGAATCTGACCAAAAAGAAATATGTTTCAAATTTTGTATCTTTTGTCATGACTTATGTGAATTTAGTCAAAGAGTCTCAATGACTGATGTGTAGAGTAATCCAAATACTATACATCCTGGTTTTAAAGATAAAAATACATTTTTTTGACACAGTAATGTCATGTACATCTTTTCCCACTGAAAATATTTAGTAAAACTAAATAGATAATGCATTTTATATAAAATATTCCTACGTGTTACTTGGTACATTTAAAAAAATACATATATTATTAAATAAATTAATCCTGGAAGACACTTGATCTGTATTAGAGTACATGGATTTGATTATGTTAACCCCATTCCATCATTCATCAGGACCTAAAGGTTTCCTGGTGTAATCTTGACTTCTCTTAGGACATTTACTTGATATAAATGTAGGAAGCAAGTCATTGGAGAGGGGTAAAGAAGCCACTACAATTTTATCACAAGGTTGGAGAGGCAGACAATTAAACTTGGGAATACTCAAAGAAACCAGGACTTTGAGGTGCTGAAACATGGCAAGAAGAGAGGATACAGATCTAGTTTACATAAAAAAATATCAATAATTATAATGTAATAAAATTTCTTAACAGCAAGAGCTAGAAAACAACCCAATATATCTAAAATTTTTGAGTGAAAATAATTTTCATGTTAGCAATCTATACTAAATGTGTATATCAATTAAATGTAAGAATAGAATACAAATATTTCGACTTACTATTCACAAAAAGTACATTTCACACACCTTAGATGGTAAGTTATTGGTGATATTATATTTATTATATTCAAGAAAGAGAAAGATAGTGAATCAATAACATAGATACTATACCACATTAGAGTGAAAATAGAAAATCCTAGTACAGCTATTGGGCAAAAGATAAGAGAACAAACGATCTATTTAACAAAGAAAGTGGAAAGCTCCAGAGAGCACCTTTACAGGAGAATAATATAAGTAATGTGTGTGAATGTATGAAAGTATTTATTGTTACCATGTGATTAGTAGTAGGAAATGAGTAGGAAACTAAGAAACACAGGAAACTAGAAAAACATTTTTAAACTACAGCAAATCTTAACTCCAACATAAACAAAAGAATATTCATCATGAAGATTTCGGTTTATAGTTCACTACTTCAATTTAACCCAAATTATGTAAAATCTTAATATTCATAAAAACTATAATGTGGGATGAGGAGAGTATATAGAGTAGTGGTTTCAGAAAGGTAAATGTTTAACTTTCATTGGAGATGTTCTATAGAAAAAAACTTAAATTGATAAATTAGTAAAGAGTTGTACAAGTTTATGCATTTAGAAATAAAAAAATCGAACTTAGCTTTGGAAAATATTTTGAAATATAATGGAGAATGAGAAGCAAATCCTGTTTTTTATTAATATCATTTAATTATATTTGGTATCTTATCTATATATACGATTTGTATATATACAACCTTAACTTTTTATCCTAAATGTAAAATCCAAGAAAGTACATTTTTGCATAACCACAAAAACTTTGCTTCCAAAATTTGCATAAAACTACTTAATGAAATTTATTTCCTTTTATTAGTGAACATTTTCACTGTTTAGAGAATAATAAAAGGAAAGATCTATTTTCTTTTCTAACAATATAATTAGAGAAACAGACAAGCGATTATATATATATATGTTATATATAGTACCTTCAGACTAATTTTTTATAGTTAATACTTTTATATAATTTTTCTTCAAAAAAAGGAATTATTTTAATATTTTGGGACAAGTATTCATAAAAAGTATCTATCTATCTATCTATCCATCCATCCATCCATCGCCAGAAAACTGCCTCAGTAATTCAACCATAGGAAACCTAGGGAATGGACAGAAACATTACTAGAAATTAATAATCAGTGTTTTCATTAGATCAGGTAGATGGTACACGTACACATACACTCACAAACACATATATACACAAATCGTCATAGAGAGATTAGAATCAGGGATAGTTAAGGGGACATAGATAAACACCGATGTTTTTCTAAATCATTGTGTCTGTAATGGTTATCAGAAAATGTTATTATTATATGGCATTCAAATATTATTGCATTTAGAAAACTGCTTGCTAGATCCACAGCCAGAAAATCTGAAAGCATTCCCTAGAAGTTGTTCAGTTATCCTATATACCAAAAAAGAAAGCATCAGTCTCACAAAATGAGACTAATTTGTTTTGTCCTACCTCAGAACTATCTATAATCACCATGGGAATGCAAGAGTTAAAAGTGACAGCATCATACATAGCTTACCTAACGTAATCCTTCCTGACTTTAGAATCAAAACTTATCACACTGTATTTTAAATCAGTTCTTCTTCTTCTTCTTCTTCTTCTTCTTCTTCTTCTTCTTCTTCTTCTTCTTCTTCCTCCTCCTCCTCCTCCTCCTCCTCCTCCTCCTCCTCCTCCTCCTCCTCCTCCTCCTCCTCCTCCTTCTTCTTCTTCTTCTTCTTCTTCTTCTTCTTCTTCTTCTTCTTCTTCTTCTTCTTCTTCTTTTCCCTAAGAGTCACCATTGCTTCATCCAATTAATGGAGAAAATAGGTTCTTATCTAACTAGCAATGGTCAGTAATAGTGGGGCGGCCTGATTCTGATCTTTTTACATAGTCTTCTCATCCAATTTTCCCACAAAAGCACAACACATAATTCAGAAGAGGCAGCAAATTTAGAGGTTTGTCTGAGTATCTCTCATAAATCTTTGTATTTATAGCTCAAGAGAACATGAACAAAAGGTTTTAAATAAAGTACATAACATATCCACACAAAAAGAAAATATAATTTGATCGTTTAGCTCACAATCTTCTGATTCTGACAAAAATTCAATTTAAACATAACAAGGAGCTCTTTCTTTCAAATTATATAAAAATCAAATAAAATGAGCAAACCTATATAAATGTCCATTTTATGTGTTAATATTCTTAAATGGGAACTGATTTCTCCAGTTTTGATTGTTTCCCATTATGTAGAGAAAGAATACAACAGAGAAATGAAAAGATTTCTAGCACAAAGTACACGGCATGAGTCCATTCAACTGACCACAGGATGCTGCTACATCTCTGCTGGATTAAAACTTCAAACCCATTAAACAGGGATGAAGCACTGTAACTTCCAAAGTCAAAAGTTCAGCAGGGAGTGTTTCAGGATGCTACTCACCTCTAATTTTCTCTAATAACCCAGATACAGTTGTCATCTCTTAGGGCACAGTGGTCAATAACTGCCGTGATTCTCTGTCCATTGCTGGTCAGATAAGAACCTATTTTCTCCATTAATTGGATGAAGCAGCAGGAACTTGTAGAAAAAAAAAAAGAAGAAGAAAAAGAAAAACTGCTTTAAAATACAGTGTGATAAGTTTTTATTCTAAAGTCAGGAAGGATTACGTTAAGTAATAACATTTACTTATTCGTACTTTATTGTATTAAACTCCAAATTATGCATAATAGAAATTCACTCTTTTTCATTTGAGATAAATTTATCAGTTAATATTAAATAAGTTAATAGTATATTCTAATTCTATTCCCATGCTTTAATTTTTTAATTAACTTAGTAAAAAAATGACAAGAACATGAGAAATACTCTTAAAAATTATATTAGAAAATATGAATTTCTTTTGCTTTCTACATGACATAGACGTTCCCAGCTTATTTCCTATTTTTATAAACTTATACCATCTGAAATGCCCTATGTCTCTACCAATCATGCATGCATTGACTTATTTAGCAAATAATTACGAGATGGCAGGCACTTTAGTCTCTGTGCTTTGGGATTCACGTCTAACTTCAGCTTGAAAACAAATCATACTGTATCAATTAATTATAATCAATTTGTGTATATTTCCAAAATATACATTTCTTATTTTCATTCATTAAACCTCAGAGAATATGATTTGTGCTATTTTGAACAGTTAGAATTTATTGAATTTTTATAGTGGTATAAAATTAGGATAAATACATATATAATCCTTGTCCACTTGAAAAGAAAAAAAAAAAACTATCCCAATAGCAAGAACCAGGTATAAACTTAAACCTTTTCTAACGCAGACTAAAAATTCCCACAATGTCAGTCCTGCTACCTTCGACTGATTAAAAATGAATAGATAAGGCCAACTCATACTCAAGGGAAAGTATTTAGACTCCTCATCCTGATGAAAGGAATATCAAGTTATTTATTGAAATATTTTTAAGCAATCACAGTTAACTTTCTGATCACAAATTATTTCCTTTTCTCTCAGAGGCATACCTCCCAAAATGTTCCAAAGTCTCATCTATTACATTATTATTACTAGGATTGAGCTTTAAGATCCTGTCATTAATCCAGATTCAGAAACAGATGAGGCTTCTTGGGTACAACTTGGGGGTACTATTTCTTGAATACATTATTCTTAATCAGAAGTCTTGTCAGGTTTATTATACCCCTGCCCGTCTCAGCATCTAATAGTAGGATCAGTATAAAGTAACTACTATAGATATTTTCCATTTTAGAGGGGAAGAGAAGAGGCACAGAGCAGTCACCAGTCAGTAGCAATTCAAAATCCAGCCTGGCACATGTTGGCAATTTCTTAATTAGTGCTCAATCCTACTGTCTAGGAGTGTTCTCCATGAATCTTAGCTTCACAATTTGGGCTTTGGGTCTCACCTTTTGAATTAGAAATTCTTTAATATAAAATGTAGGTCAGGTTTGTACATAAGTGATTTTTCTCAGCTTATTTCCTTCCCATAGTAGTTTGGAGGTCCAAAATATCTTTTTTATTTTGTACTGTTTCTTCCCCCTTTAGCCCAAGTAGCAGTATTCCCATTAATACAATTTTCTTAAACAATCTTAGTTTTCTACAAGTCTTATTGGAGTTTATCCAATTATGAGTTTCTTAGAAACCTTATGAATCAGTGGGGATATGTGTGGCAAACCCTTACTATATTTATAGGCTTGTTTTCTTGAATTGTTAATGAGACACCATCACAAATTTTTCTGAGACCTTAACCAAAGGTTTTAGAGTCACGCTCTTGAGTTTATCTTTACACTTTGTTTCTCTGACAGCAGGCTGAATGTGATTCTGGAAACTACTTCTTATTTTGAGAATCACTTAGAGATTGTAGAGAAATCTGAAGAGATTAGGAAAGAGAAATAGTTTTATTTTTGAGCCCATTCAAGTCTTCATCTTATTATATATAACACTGGGTATTTTAACTTCTAGGTTTTTTTTTTTACCCAAAATAATCAGGGTTAATAGATACAATATCTTATATCTCTTGGTATCTCTATGAAGATACTAAGTTACTTATTATATCAGATAATAATTTATGTAATGCACGCATCTATACTTACATGTACATGGACACATAATTTGCCTTGTGTCTATCTTTGTTTATTTTTCTATTTACCCAGATTTGTTGTGTTTTTCATGTTGTAAATTTTCTGAAATATATATATATTTTAATTCTTGGTTGTCAGTTTAAGTGAAAAATCACTGTTCTCTTGGAAGATAATTATGTTTCAATACATCTGATCAAAAATGAGAATTCAAAGGGAAACGAAGCTGGGCATGCATTGTTTTACTTTAATACAGAACTATAATTTTGGCTTACCCGTCATGGCAGCCAAATTTTACTTAGAACACTATCATAGCTCACTATAGAGCAATCAGAACAATCATCCTATTTATTTAAACTAAGTTTAAATACATGAGCCAAACAATTTTCAAATAAAGAATTGACACATGAGAATGACCTTTTTTTTAAGCTAATTAGTCTTGTAATTACTTTTAGCAATGTTTATTCATAGCCATGTCCGACCCTAATTTGTTTTCCTTACTCACCGCTTCCATATGAGTTATCTTTTTGTTGGTTCCATCTTATATCTGAATCCACTGTGAGTTTTTTCAGGATTTTCCAATTTTTATTTAAATCTGTATGTGTGCATATGTGTGAGAGAGAAAGAGTTTGGGTTCTCGAGAAAACAGGTACCAAGATTGAATCAGAATTGTAAAAGGGTAAATTAGAAGTAGGCAGGAAGAGCCTCTGAATGTGGTTCAGGTCTGGCACCATCGAAGAGAAATTGAGAAGGAAGCAGGAGAGATTATGGAAAGCCTCAGACCGCAGTGTAGCTCTGAGAAAGTTTGGCCAGGCTAATGGAGAGGCCCAGAACAAATATTGCCTCTCAGAAGAGACCTGCATTGGACAGGAAGGGCTCAGCTCTACAACCTCTACCATTCTTAGTCACTGGCCCGAAGCAGCCTAGCTCAAGTACCACAATGAATCTTGAAAGTATAGCAGCTGGAAGTGCCAG
Organism: Eidolon dupreanum; assembly: GCA_028627145.1. Taxonomy (NCBI): domain Eukaryota; kingdom Metazoa; phylum Chordata; class Mammalia; order Chiroptera; family Pteropodidae; genus Eidolon; species Eidolon dupreanum. The sequence continues at coordinate 26,634,594 of CM053508.1, forward strand.
CTAATTCTGCTTCATACAGCAGCTTCTCTCTTAAAGGAAGATCTGAACAATATACTCCCAGGTCTCTGCCACAGTACATTTTAAAAATTTTTGTAATGTTATAAACTGTTAATATGGCTTTCAGGCAGAGCTAAGAATTTAATATTTTATAACTTTCTTCTATTACTTTTTTAAGGACTGAAGAGTAAATACTTAACATGTATCAATTGTATTAAACATAAGAAATATTTGAGATGAAGATATTTAAATTAAAGTTATTTGGTATCAATTTTTATGAAACATATTATATAACCAGCTATTTGGAATTCTAACCTATTTAATGCCAGAGGTTCCACTCTGGTTATTAAGATCTTGTTTTTATGTGTGGAATCTAATTACAAAAGGTATTGAAAGTAGAGAAAATATTTTCTAATGTGTTTCTTACAGGAGAAAGATGAAACATTCAAAGTATAATACTGATTTTTTTGAACAAGATAATAATTCAAATGAACACTGATAAAAGTCATAGTTCTACCTCCTGCATTCTATTTGAATACTGAATAAACATTTCATCTATATCTTCCTTTACTGGTTTTTCACCTACAGAATACAAAATTATTTCCTTAGAATCAGTATGTACACATTGCTAAAGATGCAGATAAAGACATTTAAAAATTTCCAAATTAAACATAGAACTGATTCTTAATTATTTATTCTTCAGTTAACTTTATCTTCCCTTTACTGCATTCTTTTTAACTTGTGGCAATTTAAGCTTAGCTGCTGGAAGAAAGCAAAAGAGAGTCTCTCTCTCTCTCTCTCTCTCTCTCTCTCTCTCTCTCTCTCTCCCATTTTTATATCACTTATATTTAACTATTGAGATTGCATATTGCCCCCTTCCTTCCAGTGTTATACTTAGTGATGGAATTGCTTGAACTAGATATAAAATTCACATTTACACCTCCCAAATTATAGCTCCCTGTTCAAAATTAATATGAAGCCCACCCAGCTTCACTTTTCTCTGCACATGCACTAAAGCTTTACAGGGTAAAATATAGTTCAAAAAATAAATTCAGATTACTCTCAGCTACTATTTAATATAAGTAATAAACATTTCCAAATCAAAGTACTTTAAATGATCACTATATAATATGTTTCAGTAATTTGATGTTCAATGAGTTATTTAATTATATTAAAAATACACACTGGATATTTATTATTGAATAATATATCAATACCCAATCTCTCTTTAGAGAAACAAATTTAGTGTTGATGAGTAAAAGAAATCAAAATAAAATAGTCTTACTTGACTATTTAGTGGGTTGGGATCACATGACATTGGGTCCTGGACCTATTTTTGCCACTCAATTAACTCTCTACCTGAGGATATGTACTCAACATTTCTATCTTCTGTAAAATAGAAGAGAGTGTAGAAATGGGTATCTTTGAGATTTACCATACTTTATTGCTTTTCTATGTTCTTCTGAAATAGCTAGTATATTATTTTTTTATTTAATTAGGATTATTAAGTTTCTTAAAACTCCCAATTTAAAAAAAAATATGTATATGTTTAGTTACTAAAGTTAATTTTTACTTTATTTTTAAAAACAGGTCATCAAATCATAAACCTAGTTGCCTTAGGAATATTCAGAAATATAGAAGAAGATTCAAGTTACTTCTAAATATATTTGAAAACTGAAGCAATGTGAGAGGTTTAAATGAATATATTTCTTCACACTCTTGTGGAAAAGGCAGAGTGCATCTTTTTATTTATTTTTTATGGATGTCTTCTCTCATCGACAACTATAATTTAAAGCACCTTAAATAACTGACTCAACTCCAGGGTCTCATTGATGATGACCACTGTTTATCATTCCATTTTTGTTTCAAACTACAACAAAATTGGAATCATTTGTATAGTAAAGAACAAAGCAAATCGTTGGCCGTGGATAAGTGTAGCTATATGACATTAATTAATTTAAAAAGCATCAGTACAATAGAATATTAACAATCTTGAAAATGTATGCATTCAAACATAGCTTGAAATTATATAAACAAAAAGTAACAGAATTAAGGAATAATAAGCAAATACATAATCATAGCTTAATACTTGTATAACATTTTCTAAAATAGCTAATAAAAAAAGAACTCAACAAACCAATTAACATGTAGAGAATCTTAAAAACACAATTAAAATTCCTGATAAGGCACTAAAATCCATAGATCTTTATGGAAATGCAAAGTAATGTCAAAATATCACTATTGTAGCGGGTAATGAAATGCCCTATTCAGACACCATAAGAGCTGACAAACCCTTTTCTTGGTTTCTGGAGACAGCCAGAGGCCAATGACAGACAGAAAGATCTGTCCCTTTTCCTCAGTTTGGGTCAACTTGGGAAGAAACATCAAAGCTTCACAGCTTCACTTAGGATTGCACTTATGTGACAGCTCCTGCTTCTCTCATCCTGCATTTCCTTTTATGTATGTCTCCTAAGAGTACTATTCAATAAAGTACCTGCATGGCATTCTCCACATTATTTTGGGTATATTTCTAGAAATTTATTTTAAAATAATTGATACCAGATTTGGGATGATCTCAGGAAGCAAATTTTACAGTGGGATTTTGGAAATGAATCATTTGCTAGCTGGTTGGACCTCTTCAATTATTGATGGTAACTAGAGTGTATATCGGTGTTTTTGCAATTCTCCAGCAGTACAATTGTTAAAATTTTCACCAGGGGAAGGATAAATACTGGCTGGTGAAATATCTCTAAGAATAGATAGGTATGAAGAAGTGGTAATTATGACTATGTAAATTGGTGCCTGTTGGTGGGCACTGTGGATCTATTGAAAAGGGAGAATGTCAGGTTCAAGATGATTAATCATCAATTTAAGGAAAAAAATTGAAAAGCAGAAAGCATCCCTGGCAGGAGTTCAGGAAATCCTAACCTTCTCTAGCCAGAAGATAGGCAGATGGAGTTCCAATCTTCAGATAATAAGTTTGAACATGAAAAATGACTCAGGTCTGGAAACCCATTGAGGGATTATGACTTTTAAAATTCCTAATTATCCTCTGTGATTTTTTTAATTGCATAAATTAAGTAATATCCTTGGTGACTGCTTCTTTATCATATCTTTGAGAAGACCATATTCTTTTAACTATCTCTAGAAATTTTTATGTATTTGGGACTCTGACTGCCTCTTAGATTTTGCCATTGATTGCAATAATTTTGCTCACCTTGCTTCTGAGAGTTAAGTCTCACCACTTAGTCTTATTTACTTCAGGATTATTCCATTTGGATTCAGAAGGCCAAATTCTGTAATAGCACCTACTACCATCAACATTGGACTATAAAGAACAATCATAACTCAATTTTGTAATAAAGCTCTTACTTTCACATCAGTGAATTCCTTATTAATTTAATAAATGGGATACAGTCTTGGCCCATCAATGGAAATCTGTAGGCTGTTTTCTTGCATTGGGTAAAATATTCATGCTAGCATAACATTTTTTTCTGTCCCTTTAGATCCCTCTTCCCCTATGTACTAGGCACATCTAGCATTTCAACCCCATTTAGTGTGGCCATCATTTATTTCCCAAGATTCTGATAACTATCTCAGCAATATATTAGCACTATCTCCCAAGGCCCTTTCCATGATGTTAACTTTTGTATCACAAAAAAATGTGCTCTCCCATTGTTAAAATTCTCCTCATCCAAGTTTATACTCTTTATTTCTTAATCCAGCACCCTCAGGCAAAGTACCTTCCTTACTTTCTCAGATGCTTCTGGTACATAGAGATTGTGCAGCTATTTTGGCATATAATTTTGCACACCCCAGTCAAACAATACTAAGATTTGACCCTCATCATTGACCTGCTTACTAGAGGTGGAAGTTGAGAAGATTTTCTTATGAAGCACTTTCCTTATTTGAGGCCTGTGTATATTTCAATGTTAGGAACCACCACATTCTATCAATTATAGTGTGGACCTCCTCAAGTTTGGCAGGTTCAAGGGACCCTAGCATATTAATTTCAAGACTGAAGATTCCATCTGTCTTCACTGAGCTGCTTACCTTGCCTGAAAATACCTGGCAAGACTTACAATTCAACTTTATGTGCATCTCTACCACTCATAAATTTAAGTCCTAAGCCTAGGTTCAGGAACCAGTTGGGTAGAAATAGGAATAAGTCACCATCCTTCTGGTGACTCATTGGGGAATGTGCTTCCCATTTGAATGTCTGTGACCTACTCAATAGTCACATGTTGAAATCCTAGCCTATTAGGAGCTGAGTCTTGGAGATGACTAAGCCATGAGGGTGGAACCCTCGTGAATGAGATCAATGTCCTTATGAAAGCAGAATGAGGAAGCTCACTTGCCCCTTCCCTCTTGTAAGGTTATAGTGACTCAGTGAGGAAGCAGTTGCTCACCAGACATTGAATCTCCTAGTGCTTTGGTCTTGGACTTCCCATCCTCCAAAATATACGTTATTTATAAGCCACCCTGTTTATGGTATTTTTGTTGTAACATCCTGCACAGATTAAGATATAATTCTAAAATTCTAGGCAGTATAGTTCTAGATGCCCTACTTCCTAGAGGGAGAATGTTCTCACTGGAAAGCATATTAAGAGTACCACTTAACTATAAGCTAGCACTGCAGTCTCCTCCTGCCAGGAGACCACCAAGAAGAAATGGAATCACCATAATGGCAAGGGTAATGATTGTCATCATCAGAAAAAAACAGAACTGCTGTTACATAATTGGGGAAGAGAGAGATGTTTTGCTAGGTGATCCTCTGGGGTGTATTTTGACTTCATATGCCCAATTTTAACTGTAAATTTACATGCAAATGAAATAATCATGCTATGAGGAAATAAACATATCCTCAAGGCTGTATGCCTGAGTCTCCCTATGCAGTATTCCACCTAGAGCAATATAAGTGCTAGCTAAGGGTAAGAGAAATCTAGAAGATGATGGAATAAGGGGGCGGTAAACTTTAGTTATTGCCTTGTAGTTCCTTTTTTTTCCCCCCATTAACGGTTATTTTGTAAGTTATTCAGAAACAGGACAAACGAGAATCTTATTTACAGATGGAGCCAATTTAGTATGAAAAGCAAAGAGATATGAGGCCGAATGGAAATTATAGTGGGTAGTGTCAGGCCCGGATCCTTTTCTCTGGGCTACTATGCTCATGCCGCAGTTGCTGGGCCTAAAATCTGCAAATGATTCACAGCCATCTCTCTCTCTGAGACCTGTTCTTGGCTGCAGGCAATTGTCTTACTTAAGGTTAAGCTTTCAGTTATCTTTTACCCAATCATTAGCTAATGCTGTGATATAAAGACCAACTTTGCCTAATTTTGAACAACACAGAAATGCTATTCCAGTTCCAGAGCTTTTCAAAAAAAGGCATGAGAAATCAAGGAGTCTGGAAAGTTTGGGTAGGAGAATATTTGAATGAATTATATATAAGCTGAGTCAGTTGATGGTGATTAAAAGGTAGATGGTATTTTTCTCCGGAGTCGAATAGCTAGATATAAAATATTATGAAAATTACATATATACAGATATGTTATTATTACAACACATATCTATCATGATGTCAATGAACTGTATTAAAAATAATATTTACTAAAATATAAGTGTGGATAGTTCCAGAGTGTATAACCTTTATTTTTCATTCATATTTAAATGCATTATATTATTTTCTTATGTTGCCTTTAACTAATTTTGGAGTCTAGATAATATTAACCCCATAAACAAGTCTTTTACTCTTTCTACATTCTAAAATGACTAACAAAATATGAACTGTTCTCGAAAGTTTGATAGAACTCACCTGCCAAAACATCATGACGGTATCATTTTTGGTGATGGACATCTTTACTTGTCATAACAAATTATTTAATGTTTATTCATTTATAAATGTTTTACATTTTTCCAGAAATTTATGCATTTAATTTAGGTTTTCAAATTTATGCATAGTTTTTAAATAATATTTAAATATTATTTTTTAAAGTTGGCATTTTTATTCTGTATTTGATTTGTACATTCATTTCTTGGCCAGTCTTAAAAGACCATGTATCTTAATAGTTGCAAAAACTTGATTTTCCTCATCCTGTTTTATAATTCTGCCTGTATTATTTGCTTCCTTATTGTTTTGTGATTTTCTTTGTGGTTCTTTATTCAGTCTTTTTGTGTTGAAGATTTATTTTTCAGCACTTCTAATATTGTGATTATTGTAGTTAAGTCATAAACATCCTTCTAGACATGGTTTTGATGTGTCCCACAAATGATGACCTATGGTGTGTGCACTCAGTGGATGTACATATTTCTCCCAGTGCTTTTGTCAGTTGTTTATTTTGAGGTTATAAAAACAGGAACATCTATGTTTCTGATGAATTATTGCTTCCTATTCTGTTGTTTCTTGTATACATAGATAAAATTCTACTTTGTTTTCTTGATATTTTCTGGTTTAAATGTTTTGGTTTTTTGTTTGTTTGTTTTGTTGTTGCTAGATAACATTTCTACTTCAGCCATCTTATGTTTTACATTTGCCTGTCATATCTTTCCCAGCCTTTGAGTTGCAACTCTTCACTGTCTTTTTGTTTTAAGTGTACTTCTTGTGAGACTATTCTGTTACTGTGTTGGGTGTGTGTGTGTGTGTGTGTGTGTGTGTGTGTGTGTGCGCGCGCACTTTAATTAAATCTGAGAGTCTCTGTCTTTTCATTGGTGTGTTTTAAACATAAACACATAAACTGGGTTAGTATTCTTTAGAATTTTAATTCTCAGTTGTTATGGATATATTTCCTTCTCCCTTTTTCAGTCCTTTATTTTTACATTAAGTTATTTAGTCACTCTTGCTTCCCATATCTCTTGCATCATCTGTCTAGATAATTTTTTTTCTTGTAAAGAATGTTTACAAGGCATATTTTTGAGGTATAATATTTCTTAGGCATTATATGCTTAAAAACATACTTTCTTTTAAATGAAAATTTGGGTAGATTAAAATTTTAGGTTCAAGTGTTTTGATCTTCAATATGAAAAACAATTTTTAATCTGTTAACTTCTGTCCCCTAGTATCATTGTGGAGAAGGTTGAAGTAAATTGAATTTAAGTTCATTTGAAGGTGAACATTTCCTTTTCTCTGAAAGCTCATGAAATTTTGCTTTTGTTTTTGTTATCTTGCTGACTTTAGAGTTTTCTGCTTGTATTTGCTTTACAACATTTTACTGTGATCCTAGAGTATATCACTGTTGATGCTTGTGTTATCTTCTCTATACATCTAGTGTCATATAAATAATTACTCCCATTTCATAATTTGCAGCTATTAGATTTGCTTTACACACATTTAGCTTCACTTATCAATAAATGCATATATTAGATGAAGCACATTCTGTAGTTGTTTTATATACTTTGGGTTACTTATGCTTCAGAACTGTAAAATTCCCAACTGAGCTATAGTGAAGACCCTACTTGCCATATCAGCAGGAGTACGACACTGACTCTTGGGAGCTTTCCATTTCTCCTATTTGAGCAACTTGAACCTGAAACAGCACAAATTTTGCATTAGTAAAATGCGTAGGTGAAGCAGATACAATAATGATCCCCTCTTATAGACGAAGGAGAAATTACTACACTGTGAAACTGTAAGGCAAGGCTACTATGATAATTAGCAATAGGGCATGTACTTGGACAGGAAACATTAGCAATATCTCCAAAGTGCTATTTGGCTTTCTTTTACTGAACTGCTTTCCACAGATGATCCCTACCAATAGCCCTGTGCTCCTTATGTTCCGAGGTCATGCTGGCCAAAAAAGCAAAAGTAAAAATAATGTAAAAACTCTAAATTCCATGGGATGACAGGAATTTCCCATATGTGTATCTTTCTGACCTCATGTAGAGGCCAAATAAGCCCTCACCTATTCTCTTTTCCAATAAATAAAATCAGGGAACTAGAAATTAGACCATATGAGCTTCAGTGAATAAAAAAAATCAGCAACTCAGAAAAGAGTGGCTAACAGTAGCTATTGGTTAAATTGCATATCTATATTTACATCTATGTATCATAAAACTTTAGAAAGAATTAAAATGTATACTATCTGCCATATGGCAGTTGCTCAATAAATGCCTAACCAGTGGTGTTATTCTTCAGTTTTTAAGCATTTATATGAACTATCTTGTACACATTTGCATGTACTGTGTTAAAGAAATAGAAGCAATATTACATATTTGAAATACAAACTGAATTTAATTAAAGCCATTCACCTTGTTTCTTAATCTCATCTACATCTGTTTAATATGTGAGTTGGGGCATGTCTTAATCTTTCTGGACCTCATTTTCTATACCTGTAACATGAGAAATATTACTTAAAATCACCTCCAGTATTTAAGAAAACAGTTGAAATTTGGAATAAGCTCTATTTATGAAATTATTGTAAGGATGAGTAGAAAAACCATTTTCTGAAAACTAAAGTTTTACATATTTTGAGAGAAACTTTTTTTGCCTTCAGATTTATAGAACATGCTTTCTTGGTTGCCTTATCTGAGCATTGTGGGTCCTCTTTTTAACACTAACTAGAGAACTTCTTTATGTGCAATATTGTGTGCAACAGTATTATAAGTTGCACAATGAAATAAACATTGACAGCTAATTTGCAGTTTACTCAAGGAACATTATCTACAGGAAATTACCAATATATTTAAGCACAATTTTGGTGTTGTTCTGATACTAACTACCTCATTTTACTAGAATCTAGTAATTGAGGTGTACATCAAATCTTGGATCTAGAGCAGTAACAGACTTATCTCATTAAAAAAAACTGTAATTTATTATTTATCAATAGACTTCTATGTTTCACATATTGGGCTGGATCATAAAGATGAGTATGTCAGAATTCTTCTCTCAGTGATTCCAGGTTTTAGTTGGAAATCTGAGTAATTATAATGTACCAAGTATTACAGGTGCTATGAGAGCACAGAAAATGGAGGATCTATTCAGCAAAGTCTTTGGAAGTATTAACAGGTGAAGTTATGTTGGAGTCTCTAGTTCATCAGATGGGCAAGACTGTGAATGTGATTCTAGGTTAGGTGAAATTAAATGTAATTCTCAAATACATAAACACAGAGTGTTCAAAGAATTATAAAGAGCTCTGAAGTCTATCCAGGAAAGTGAGTGCATGATTAGGTTATGAAACTAATTTACACCTACCAATGTTTATTTTTGCAATCCATGTAGCAAAGTATCTTTCCAAATGACAGGGTAGTGGCTGTCCAGTATTAACCAGTGTAACTTGGGTTGGTGTTTATCATCTTTGTGCTATTTTTGCCAACTACCAACTATGTATGTTCTCTAACTAAATACACATTTTTAAATGTATTTTTAAATTTTGAGGTTACAGTGCCATACAGTATGTACTATCATTATTTGACCTGTTAATTAGCTTTTTTTTTACTCAATATTATGTTTTTGAGATCTATCTGTGATGATACATTTAGCTCTGTATTTACATACATATATTTATCTGAAAAACAGTAAATTATACCATCATGTAAATATATCTTACCTTTATTACCTTTATTACATAAATATTTAATTAATTTTCTATTGTTTTTTTCTAGAAGCTTTATAGTTCTAGGTTTTACATTTAGATAGAGCTGCAGATCAGCTGACCTTTTTCTACTTCCTGCTACTACACATTAGGTAAATATTTATAGTCTATGAAAAAGCAGTCCTAGTTTATACACATAATCTTGGCATAACAGTTAGTATTCCCTTTCACTATTCAAACTGTCTTATATTAGACAAAGATGTATACCATCATCCAAATAAGACATTAATCTAAGATTGTTCTTATCTGAAGTATAACACTTAAGAATACTAGTAGTAGAAAAGCTATTTTTTTGTTTGTTTATCTTTACTTTGACAGAGCAATAAATTTTAACTCTTGCATTGATTTTTATTTATAAGAAAATATTTTTCATTATAAAATGGCTGAGAAACAGGTTGATACACTTAAAAACATTATTTCTATTTTATAGTTCATAAGAGATTCTGACAGATACAGGGCCATGATATTTACTTAGCAGTGGGCCATATATTTTAAGAAAATAATTTTTTTTCTATGACAGATAAGTGCGATCTAACTTTGGTGAAAGAAGTACTACTATATGTTAGTATAGTCATTTTTAACATACTGAGAAAATTGATATTAAATAGACATAGTAAGAAGAATTGGATACTGTGCTTATTCCTTTTAAGTTTTTCTTTCTATGAAGTTATAGTTTACTTATATTGTACAAATCAGTAGGTAAAATTTTATGTTACCAAGATAGCAAGCAAAATAATATTAAAGACATTTGGAAATACCATGTATGCTGGTTGCCAAAGAGTACAACTATTTTAGCTATGGCTAATGGTTTTTATGGAAAAATAAACATATTGTTTTGTAGTTACCCCACAGATGTGAGATGGACCCCTCCTAATCAGTACGCTGAATTTGAGACTGATGTCAGTGCACCAACACAAGAGAATTTTGTATGACTCATATCATGAGATTTTCTGAGGAGAGCAAGGCAGAACTCAAGATGGTCTGTAAAAGGTTAGAAAGATCCAAGAGCAGCAACTGGCTTTGACTTTTATTGTGTTTAGAGAGTAGGGTCAGAGTGATGGTTCCCCCACAAGCCATGGCCTGTGTGGTTTGAACTTCTGATGTCCTTTATTGGCTTGCCCAAATGCGGGGCAACAGTAGGTGAGCTTTAAAGCTTTCATCAGTCAAACATCAAATGGAGCCAAATTCTTTTTCCAACATTAAATTACTAGTGTTAACATATGTTAATGCAAGTATTTAGCAGATAATTATTTAATACTTAATCCTATATTTTTACACTGTAATTTCTTAAATAAGAAATTTTATTTTTACTTTGTTTTTAATCTCATAAAAACACACTTTGGTTCATTTAGAGTGGACCAAATGTATTTTGAGTATTCAAAAAGAGATTAAAGTAAAACTTTAACCTTAAGGGTAATAAATTTGGCTGTGTATAGCTAGAGTATGATAGGTTGCAGTAACAAATAGGCCTAAATAGTATAAACACTAAGCATGGTGAGTTCTGTTTCCACTCTGTTGATAATCCTGTATAGGAAAGCTGGTGGATCTTCATGTCAGGTTCAGGTGCTGAGGCTCTTTTCGTTTTATAGCTCTATCAACCATTATGACCTTGACCTCAGGTTCATCTACTCAGAGAAAGGAAGAGACAATTTAGAGAAGGCACAGCTTCTTCAAGACATTGGCCTGGATATTTCTTACAACATGTGCCACATTTCCTTGGCTATGATTTTGTAACATGGTGAAACACAACTGTAATTGGGACTATGTGCTAAGAAAAAGAGCAGCATATAGGTTATGTTGAACCGGTGTCAGTATCCACTATAGGCTGCCAATCTTTAGGTATGTGGGACCTAATATTTATCCCTAAAGTGGAGTTTAGGGTAGCAGCAGAACTAAACTATAGGTTCCTTGAATCCGTAATGATGATGTTTGAAATGTAAAAATTCTATCAGGATTAACAAAGAAATTGTACCATATTGACAACAGAAGTAAAGCATCTCAGTAATGACAACCAGATACAATTTAGCACATGGAGGATTGAACTTAATTTAATTTTATTATATATAACATTTATATATAATAATTTATGTAATTAATATAAAGAGATTAGTCTCATGCATAGTTAATATATCTTTTTAAATAAGGTGTTTCTCTCTATTTTCTATTTTTTTTCTCATTTCATTTATATTAGAAAATAATTTGATAAAAATTACTGTTCTAATTAGTAAAAATTTACAAAGAAAAAGAAAATAATATACTTTTAAAATCATTAATATTTTATAACAAGCCCATTTTTACGTTGCAGTTAATCCTCATATTAAGTGATAACACTGGGCACTACAACTCATTTCCTGTGCTTGTGTGTTAAGCTGCCATTTATTATATCTGTTTGCATTAGTCATTTTGACGCAATGCATAGTAAAATCATATTAAAATCTGAATAACTACAGATAAGCTAGAAAGTGTGGTGGGAAAGTATGATGAATCATTACATTAATTTTATTAGTTTATCTGGATGGCAATTGTATTGATTTGTGTATTCTTTTGAAGGTGCTAAAATCATTTTATAATCTCAGTAGATTAAGTTCTTGCTTAAAAATCACTATAAAAATAAATATATCTATTCCAAATGATTTACCATTTCTAAAATGTAATATATAATAACATCTGTGGCCTTAAAAATTAATTATTGACATAAAATTCTAAACCAAAATGTTAAGATTACCAGACCTAGTTCACTGAAAGAACTTGATAATTTTTAAATAAAGCGTTTTTGCCTTGTGGCACAATCAGTTACACATCTAGAAAATTTATCTTGTAGCTAAGAGTATAAAACAAATGGTTGGCTCTTACAGCCTTCAGGATTAGAACAATGTAATCTATAAATCATCATTAACTAAAACTCTAGTAACAATTTTATTTACTAGCATTAATTAACCAGTTTGATTTTGCGATAGAGATAAGGTGAGTCAATCAAAATGTGCCCTACATGTTTCTAGAGAACTAGAAGAACCAATGTTTAGTTGGGAACTCGGTAATACACAATAATTACCTCATTCTGCTGATACTGTTCAAGCTGAGTGTAACTCTGGACTTTGGAACATAAACAGAAGTGGTGAATGCAGTTTGCAGGAGTTCAAATTAAAAGGAAAGTGTGAGACTTTCTGCTCCTACATCTCCTACTATTTGGAACGTAGAAGAAAGAATCTGGAGTTGGGGCAGTCACTTGAACCCTGAGGTGACTCGGAATGGGAATGCACAGGGTAAGGGAACCTGCCTCTGCCATTCATGTGAGAGAAAAATAATTTTACTTAAGTCATTTAAATCTCTAATTAATAACTGAAATAAGTCTTAACATACCTAGATAACGCAGAGCTTTTAGATCTAGCAGTAAAGTTGTACGAATCATTTGTTTATCAGGAAGATAGTATGTGAATCCTGTCATAAACAGTTATGGAAAGGTGGGGGTTGGAGTTGGGGGAGAAGGAAGAAAGAAAGGGGAAAATGGAGGGGAGAAAAGAAGACATACATAAATTAATGATTTTTCTTTTACCATTTGGTGACCTGTGAATAAATTGCAAAATTTTTGAAAAGTTAAGCTAAATATTTTTATTAGTTAACTGCATACTAGACCCAAACAAAGAGCAATATATAAACTAAAAGGAAATTATTGATTGTTTCTGTCTTTAGTAAAATATATCAGTTTACTCTCATCTGTAATGAGTCAAAACCTATAACTAATATTGCCAAACACTTTTCATTAGTGTATTGAAGGGAAACTGTGGTTAATGTAAAGAAGTAAATATAATCATCTCTCTGTATTCAGGGGAAACAATATTTTCCACCTGTGGTTCAAATCATGGATGTAGAAAGTCAACTGTATGCATAGTTCTGTGCCATTTTACGTAAAGGACTTGAGCATCACAGATTTGGGTACCCATGGGGCTCCTGGAACCAATTCCCCTGTGGATACAGAGGGATGACTAATGGTTTGAAAAATAACTATATACTCTATATCTAATTTTTATTGAAGACATACAGAATTAATAATTTATAACAATTGATAAAATACTAATATGTTTCTATTTTAAATACAATATTTTAAATTCTTGCCTCATTTTGCCAACCATTGCCAGATTTGGGGAACTGCTCTCATCTAATATGCCTGATGGTGTCATGAAATATAAGAATCAAAAAAAAAAACTTTATGAACACCATATAGATGGAAGAAAAACATCATTATTATAGAATATTTATGTATTAAGGGAATGCATTAAAAATTACAAAAAAATAGATAAGAAAGAAATATCAAAGACCCTGAATGAATTGTAATGACCCATTGTAAAACAGAGGAGTCAGGATTTCTAATTATAAAACTCCCTAATAGGAGATGACTTTTGATAAAATTTTCAACTTTTTATTCAACTAAATCCCTTTTATCTTCTCATCTATTTATTGTATACTTCCATTAAGAGGTCATCCATCATCCTTTTTAGATGAGCACCACACGCTTTTAAAAAGATAATTGCCAATTAACCTCTTTGTGCCTTGGTTTTCTTATGTAAAAGATAGATAATACATAACTCCAAAGTTAATTGTGAAAGTAAACAATTGAGATGATATTTACCAAAGTAACTAGAATGTGTTTACCACACAGGAGCAACTTAGTTTCTATTAGGTTTCCTGTTCTTCCCCTGATAATCAACATATCTAGTTTAGATTTACATAAGAACAAAATGTCCAAATGAGGTGTCTTACACTTAGTACTAATATAAAATTTTTGACCTCTAAGTTTGCATTTTTATGCGTAAGAAACAATAGAGCATACTGATAAATAACAAAAGCTCTTAATTCAGGTAATATAGTTTCAAGTCTGGGCTTGATCGCAAGCTAAAATTTGATGTTGAAAAACAAAAAATTACTTGGTGCCTCCAACCAACGTATTTCCTACTCTAAAGTTTGTAATAATGACAATTTCAGTGACATACTATTAAGAATTAAATATAATTTTTGAGAATGAGTTAGAATTGTTCTAACACATATAGATATTATTAGCTAATATTAGTAGTGATAATTATTAGTAGTTATAATTATAAAGTGTTATTAGATAATATTAGTAGTAATAATTTTAGCATAAGAAAATACTATCTACTGAAAGAGAGACAGTAAAGATTATCTTTATGATAATCATTTAAAAATCATAATGGATATAGGATAAAGAAACAATATTATGATAATATGATAATATGATAAAATTTGAAGGTCAGGCCAGAATCCATTTTAGAATATCTCCTGCCTGAGAAAAGGAACCAAGACTCATTTATTTAGAATCAGAGGAGTTATAGTTCTGAGTTCTAATTCTACTTAAATCCTGTTGTTTGTTTTAAAATGAGGACTGAACGTTTTCTGGATCATTAATATGAGAAGTCTCTTCTAATTTGCTACTAGGGCAAGGTGGCTATGCTACTCTTTATAGGGATTCCTACAATGGGATTTTGTCATGAGGGAGAGAGATGGAGTTCCACTTACCTACTATAAAACCCTACTGTAGAAGTCTTCCTGAATAACGTTTGGTGTATAGTATTTAACAAATTTCAGAATAATTTTTTTCTTTAACAGGGTTGCCAACCACAAAAGAGTTTAAGAAATATTTTAACTAGAATATTTGTACTTAAATTATTCCTATTAAAATACATTATCCAGTTTTAATAAAACACGTTTTCAGACATATGCAAATATCACCTTAGCAAACTCAATTTTGGGGGCAGAGGGAAGGGAATTTATTTTGAAGATGAAAATATGATGTAATAGTTGCTGTGATTTGAAAAATAGGAATATGTAAAAGAATTAAGGCTGAGAAGTGGGGTTTGGTAGGTATTCTTTGCTTCCCTATTGAAACTTTTAACCTAGAATGCCTAGTCCAGAAAAAAATAGCCTCCTTCAGCTCTGTTCATGTATACATCATCTTCCTTGGATTCTAATCTACTGGAATTAGCAACTTGATATTTTTCTCTCTCTCTTTTTTTTTATTAGTGAACTGACCAAGCACTGTTACATGTATACATACCCTCCTTCAAAAAATGTAGAACCCTAGAACACCAGAAGAGAGGCCTGAAGTCATATAATGATAGTAGAAGAATTAAGTCAATAGATAGAATACAGTGATGAAGAGAAATGTGACAACAGAAATTTTGAGAAACAGATTGAAAGATATAAAGTAAGATATAATTTCTGGGGGGAGGTGGTGAAGAGAGCATGGAACTACTGAATTTTGTGTGTATCATCATTATTGTCATAGTTTGGAGGAGAGATGACTAGTGAATCTGCAGCCTTGACCACATAGCCATGTATGCAGTCTAGAAAGTACATCCTTGCCCTTCAATTTTAGACTTTTTAAAAAATAGTATGGTTTTAGGACATTAAAGCAGTACATTTGAAATCTGTTTATACCCTATTTATTATTATTATTATTATTATTATTATTATTATATTATTATTATTATTATTATTTCCTTTCCTTTCTCTTTTGTAGCCAGCAGTTTGAGTACTTGATTTTTTCCCCTTCCACACACATGCACCGAGTGAGACTGCCCTGGATTATGCATTTGCTGCTGGGAGTTCAGTGCTACAGAGTGAAATTTACTATCTTGTTCCATGTTAGAGAGAAATGAGAGCTGAAAGTCAGAGAGGCTGGGATGTCAAAGTGTCCCCTCCGTCCTAAACTCATGAACAACAGCAACAAAAGTATAAATTGAAATAGGAATTAGGAATATAGAAAAATAAGAAAAAATTGTATTGCTAGCCACTGTAGGTTGACAAAAAGTTACAAAAACAAAATACATTTAGAAAGATAGTCAAATGTTATCTAAAGAGCAGAACAAATGTATGGATTTCTTAAAGACCTCTCTCTACTTGGGACTGCTGCTGAGATCCCTGGAATTGGTGAGGTGACCTGTTGCATTCAAGCCACCCCATTCTTCCTTCTGTGTCCTTTGATGCCTTTCTAGGTTTATGTGCCTTGTTTGCTAGTAGGGTAGTCTCACCATTGATAGGAAAATGTGGGGTAGGATTCTTTTAAAGAATCACTAAGCATATAGAAAAACCCCTGTTCTTATTTACCCCAAGTGTGTGCTTTCCTCTCTGCTTATGGTTACAGGGCTGTTAAAGCCAGGCTCTCACCTTTTGTCCTTTCAGATGTGCCATGGACATGGTCAAACTCTCTAAACACTTATCTCCTAACACTATCCCTGGGCTTGAGGTGGAGAGAGCTTCCCTGCATCACGGTGAAGGGAGTAGATATACATAGCATTTTGACAACAGTTTTTGAAGAAATCCTCACAATAGAATCTCTTATATAATCCCCTTAATACCTTTCTACTTTCTTGAGTAAATTTGGTATGGTTCCCTTCATTTGAGTATGTAGTCATTTAACACTTGCAGGGGTGTGAGTATATGAGCGTTCATTTTATTATTTGTTGCAGTTTTCTAGTTGTTTGAAATATCCTGCCTCCCAAATGATAATTCTATCATTAAAGAAAGGAAGGGAATATAGAAGGGTGAGAAGGAAGAAGAGAAAGTAAAATAAACATAATTAGAGAATATCTACACATGGCACCAGCACTGACACATAATCTACGAAGCCCAGTGAGTGCACCGTGAAAATACAAGGCCCCGATTTATTAAGTTACACAATGGCAGCAACAGAGGATTGAATCCTGTGTAATTGAATAAGTCACATGCCTGTGAGCTGTCCTTGCCTGGAACAACAGAAAAAAAAAATTAACAAATAATCTTAATGCAACCTAAAAACATACAGGAAAATAATATTACTCAGATATATACTTATATTAACTATGAAATATATTCTGATTTTATTTAATTTAATAATTTTAATTATTTATAAAAGTATTTTATTTTAAAGGTACTTATTTCTTATTTCAGTGATGTTCATAAAGAACTACATTTTTAGTTGTTTACAAGTTTTCTATATTATATCTTAATATAATGATTGTAATGTAGTTAACAAATTTGAAATTAATGAAAATATTTGTAATCTCTCTTAGTGGTTTATACGTCTTCCTTGTGTCTTGGACTATTAGACACTCTGCCAGAATTTTTGGCTGTGAGAGGCATGTAGACACCAATAAAAGAAACTTAGATAAATCTCTATAGTAAACTTTTATTATTGAGTAGAAATATTATTCTTATACCTTTTCTTAAAACATTAAAGGCTGAATTTAGGAAAATTAAATTTTGTCATGAAGGCAGAAATTGCTTTCCATTTACATACACACTGGCCTCTCTTCCCTCAGAAGTTTTCTTCTTAATGTGATTATTGCTTCTGATCTACTTGTTCTACTCTTTTTCAAGTTTGGGGTTTATTAGTTTTTTGTTACCTGACAACTCTATTAATATCTCACATGTATTTTTTTATTCTTTGGCCTTTTCGTAAAAATAATCAAATCTGTTGTCTGCTTCATTGAATCAGTTTTACGCAGCACAAATTTAATTCTCTTGAAAACCTGCCATAATTTACCCATTTCTCTTTTATTTTATTTTCATTTTAAACTTTACATTCTTTTTACCATCTTATTTTGTTATCTGAGTATCTTTCGTATGTCTACGTACACCTGTTTCATAGGGACCAATTTCTCACATTTTATGCTAAAACTTATGATTTGTGAAATTTTCTCCTGCATTGCTCAATAAATCTTTCTAGATGTGTGCTTTTCTTTTGTTTGTTTACATTCATATTTCTGTTTTTCCTTTATTTGCCTTTCCTTTGAAATGTGTTGAATTCAACAAGCATATGGCTTATGTTTGATTTGTCTCCTTACCCAGCATCTTACAATGTTCAATTTTGGTCCAACTTCAAGGTCTTAATAATGATTTGTCTGAATGGATTACTCTGCCCTGATGCTCCATATGGTTTTTTATTTAATAGTTTCAGTTGAGTCAGATATCAGATTGGTGCCTAAAACTTCCATTCAAACTTTTACTTTGCAGAGATCTTTATTCAATGTACTTCCTCAAAAAGAAAAAGATAATGTCTTCTTAGAATCTCATTGCATTGTTATCAGGCAATTTGAACTGATGGAGAGCATAAACAAAAAAATTTTTAGTATGCTCTGTTGAAAGGTTTTTATCTTTCTTTTCTCATACTACCTCTATTTGTCATGGAGACTTATCTACCAGGATAGAAATCACAGCTAATATGACTGTCTCTCTCATTCTTTCACTCCTTTGAATGCTTTTAAAAGGACTAGGATCTAATTTCCTGGTACAGGAACTACATCTTTCTCACTTTTCCTTGCTATGAGCTTACTATAGCATTAGGCAAAATGAGATAATTTTATTTTCTTTATTTTGTATTTCTCTAATCTCCATAAATCCTTTTAAATATATATTGAGGATGCTAGAGCTTCTTCGCAGTATCTTATTTTAGTTTCTGGTCTAATTTAGTTTTTTTTTTTTTTAATTCATATTTTTTCTGGCACCTTTAGTATTATTAGAGATGGTGAGATGTGTTTAAAGTTTCTATATTGACTTCCTTATGACTTTCTGACTCCAATTTATAATTCAAACAATTTTAACATATGTGCCATTCACTTGAATGAACATGAACATGGGAAGGTAATCTCTAACATTACATTTGCCAGAAAAGCACATGTATCAGTTATAGTGAATTATTTGAATCAGTTTGATTGTTGCTAGAGGCTACTGTTCAAATTAAAGTATTCGAAGATTTCAAGTGTCAACATGACTTATAGCAAACTTTTAGAAATAGTACAGGCAAAAGTCTGATATATTAAAGAGTAGAAACAATATAGGTGGAAAGTTCTGTTGGCCATATTGAATTAACCTAGAAAATGAAAGTCTGGACCAAGACAGTGGCTGTAAGAAACAGACAGAGAAAATGTATTAGGTACTAATAGAATTGTGTGATTTATCAAATATGGGAAGTGGAAGAGATGTTGATAATACCAAAGTTTTGTAACAATTATAAATGATATGTGGAATTAAATTATAAATGCCTATTTGAATTCAATATCATTATTTAACTTTCTACTCATTATGTCTTATTTTGGGCTCCTATAACAAAGTACCATAGATTGGGTGGCTTATCAACAACAGAAGTTTATTTCGGTTCTGGAGGCTAGAGGTTTAAATCAGGGTGCCACACAGTCAAGTTTTAGTGAGAGTCCTCTTCTAGGTTATAGACTATATACATCTCTCTGTGTCCTTACATGATGGAAGCCAAGAGAAGAAGCAAGCTCTCTTATAAGGGCACTAATCCCACTCAGGAGGGCTCCACCCTCATGACCTCATCTATCTTAATCACCTTTCAAAGGCCCCCACCTCCTAAAACCAGCACATTGAAGAATAAGTTTATAAAATATGAATTTGGAATGGGAACATGAATATTTTGTCTATAACATTACTTTTATAAGAAAAAGTATTCATGAACATAGCTACAAAAATATCATTGGAAAGCTATGGAATTCATAAGTTAGTAACATTAAGAGAAAGAAAAATCTATGGACTTATGAAATGTATGAATTGAGTCATAGTTTCCTTAAGTAATGGCTATATAAAGTAAATATATCTAGTTTAGAAAACAAAATTTATTCTGATAACAGATTCTTTAATTATTTTTAGAAAGGTAGAGGGTTATTTTGAGTTAAATAATTATTGATTAAAGAGCTGGTCAATGATTAAAATAATTTTGGGGCTATATTAATGAGGTAATAAAGTATAATTTTGTTGTAAATTTTAATCTTATAATGTATGTTAGATCAGTCCATGATATAATTGTGTGGAATATTTTTAACTTAAAATAACAATATTAGTTTTAGTTATATATATATTTATTTTTAAAAGTGCTAATTTTTATTACTTAATAAATTGTTAGTGGATATTGTCAGACTTTTAACCACGATCTAATTTCCATTATGTCTAAAATAAATTCCATATTTGGCAAATATGGGAGACAAATTAGATTCATTTTTTTGAAATGATGGTTTCCTTAACTTTCAGTTTTCCAGCTTAACAGTTTTATAGAATTGAGAGGTATAAAATTATACTTCCAAAATATTTAACCGTAACCACAGTCAGGCTTAATACAATATTGGAATTTAAGTGGGCTCAATTAATAACACCATTTTTTTTTTCACACTATCTGATGTGTTTTTCTGGGATGTTTGTTTTCTGCCCTTCATTTTTTCATGGATAGGAGCTTCCATCAGAGTATTAGCCCTGGCACTGCCGTTCTTCTCTGACTTCCAGTGGGGAAGAAATAAATTATCCAATGGTTGAATTTGGTAAGATGGACAGAGAACTAACATTCAAGCCCTTTTGATTCTCTTTAGGATTTGCCTCCTATAAAAAAATTTTATAGTTTCATGCTCTAATCTTCACAGGTTATGGTCCCCAAATTACATTGGTCAATGACGTAGGTATAATTTTAATTTAAAGATATCCGCAGACCTAAGACAAATTTTCCAAGTATTTTTATTATCATAAAGTACTGTTTTCATTTCCCATTGTCCTTTCTATTTATCATTCAATTTCACCTGGGCAGGGGAAAAGGAGGAAGGCATTATCTATTGAACCCTGAAAACTCTAAAACATGGCATTTAATTTTAGAACAGGAAACCTGTTCTCTTTCTTTGTAGTCCCTTCTACTGTAAGAAAGTACAATCAGTAGATATAGTCACATTGGAAAATAATAAAAGGAGCAGTACTATATTGGAAAAGGCAAATATCAAAGATTTCAAAATGCCAGTCTGTTACTTTGTAATGTTACCATTTGGCACAAAAGATTTGTATTCTCTGACTATTATGTCTCTGATAACTATTTGTAAAGGGGTTAGACCAGATGACCTTAGGTTTTATAAAAGTCTGAAGTCCTCTATATATCTAAATGAAGCACTTTTTAAAAATAAAAATGAAGAAAAACGACCGCCACTACAAATAAAAGTGAATCAATGTATAAATAATTATAATAATAAAGAACAAATCTGTATTTTAACAGGTAATATCACCAAAATTCTGGATGTCCAAAATTTTATGGACCAAATTAATTTTTAAAAATATGCACTGTACATACATTTTATCCACCAATATAAACTGAGTTTTCAGAACTTTGTGATGATAACCATCCATGATTTGAACATTAGTGAAGTGAGATTGCATTTCTAACAACTAAAAGGAATTTATTCCAGATCCAAGTAAATGATCCTGAAAATAGCTTTACACCAATGGCTTCTAATTGAAATTTAGGACAGTAACCTTAATTTCACCAGCTGTTCTTACTGGAATAGAAAGCCTCATGAAAAACACAAAGCTGTATACAGGAATTTACAAACACATGTTGTAGGTGGTCAAGCAAGTTCTCAAAACAACAAACTTTCTAAATCGAAGCCAGATTTTTATTTTTATCTTAGTATGTATTACTACTCTCTGAGTAAAGATAAATTATTTATGACAGTATAATTTTATGTACACAAAGATTTATCAACTAATATTTAAAGGACCATTAAATATTATTTATAGTTCAAGTACTATATTGTATTTATTTTTCTATTGATACTATTTATAAACCATGATCCAGATGCTACAATATTCTCAATAAAGTAATGGTTTTTTTTTTTTTAAATCTACGTTCAGTTATTTTCTACTTACATATATCTGTTCCAAACTTATAAAAATGTAACTATGTTTAAATATTTTTTTACGTAATTCATTTAATATTTTTTGATCTCCCCTTATATGGCCAGAATTACTTAAGCAAGAAAGAGGCAATATATATAAGAAAGCCATAAAATACAAAGAAGTTTAAAAACATATAAAAATCTCTAAATACAAAATTGATAAATCATAGTCAATAATTTTCCCCAAAAGCTTTGAGATAAAAATAGGCCCTCAACATAGCTTACTTTGTTTTCTTAATAACCTCGTCTTCATTTGTCTGTATCCCATTTCACACCTTTTTTTTTTATCTCCATCAGACTTAATATACTTTCTCCTTTGCCCTTCCTTTTCAGGTAATGAATTTCCTACTGCTCTTTTAGAAAATAAAGTATAGCAATTGGAAAATCATGTATTTCCCCATCATTAAATATCTAACATCTCTATTTTATTTTCTTATTCTTTTCTGTTAAGGCAGGGAAAAGGTCTTTCTTGCCAAAGGCTTATACTTCTAGTGCTTGAAATTAGATTTCTCCTACCCTGTCATGTGTTTAACATCTTCAGTTAATACTTTCTCTTGTATGTTTTAATCTCTCCTTCTCTACAATATCATTCCTATCAACAAACACACATTCTACACGTTCTAAACTGCCCTGAAAATTCACCTTCCTTTATCCTAGCTACTGTCCTGTGTTGGGCTTTCCGTCTCATACAATAATTTGTAGAGTTATCATGTATGATGCATACGCTTCACAATTTGCTTTTCAGTCTCCAAGTCACCTCCAATCATATCCACTCATTTGTCGAAGACGATCAAACAAAACCATTTTTTTTCTAAAATAAACAGTAATTTCCATGTTGTCAAATCTAGTGGCCATATTTCCATATTTATATTTTAAACCTCTATTTCTCATTTATTGCAATTGCCCTTCTTTTAGCCTTTGATATTCAATGATGTTTATCCCCCATCCACAGCTGTCAGTGTTCTCACCAGTGTCTTGCTGAACCATGCAACATTGCCCAACTTCTGTATTTTGATTTTTTTAAGGCAATTTCTTGGGTCCATTTTCCCTATCTCTATAATCTAGACCTAATAAATTCTATTCTTTTTCATGTGTTAAGTGGTGTTGATAATATAACATATGACTTATTTTTAATTCAGATAAACATTCTTCTTAAACTCCAAACCTATAAGGGGATCATATATATATCATGCATATTCAATATTAAACACTTGATTTCCTACATACTTAATGCTTTCTCAAGCTCATTTCAGCAAGTGGTTCCACGATATATCACATTACTTAAGACAGTATAATGGGAATATCTCTAGACATTTCTAATTATACTTATATTAAAGAAGCCAAATGCTTTAATATGAAATATGATGTCCTTCATATTATGTCCTCTTCCTAATTCAAGGTCTTAAAAACCTTCTACATTAAGACTTCTGCTTCTGCAAAGAAGAAATAGACATACTTGTCTCTATTATTTTTGCTAAATATGATTAAAACCTCTAGACACCATACATACAACAAATGTAAGACACTCTGAAAGATGAGGAGATCTCACTAGGGACCTTGGGACCCAAAATACAACAGGGGTAAATTGTCTGGGTTTTATTTTTTAACTCATATATCTCAGACCTGAATTTGAAGAAGCCAGCAACCCAGAGACACCAACAAATATAGAAAGAAAAAAAAAAAAAAAAAGCCTTAACAGAAGCCTGTTCTCTCTAGCCCAAGGACCAGGAAAAGAGAAACTTAATAGACCAGAAAACTCTCAAGCAGTAACTGATCTACTGCAGCCAAACACACCACAAAAACACCCATGGTTCTACCCCTTAACCACATCAACAGATGCCAGATGGGGATATTTGGGGTCGACCCTCACAAAGCTGTCACATTCATTCCAACACCCTAGTCATATTGGTTTTATGAAGGTCAAGTAGGAGTCAGCACATTCATCTCCTTTGGCTGCTAACAAGTCTTTTTTTTCTGTGCTATCCTGGGTACAAGGATAGCCTGGACTTATACTCCCACATGACAATAATGAGGGCCCCCTGTAGCCCTCCTTCTCCCGTCTGAGCAGTACTCAGAGAAAACCTAGTGGACAGTCAAGACTTATTATTGAATAACAAGGCAATCCCTACCACGATGTCAGTGGAGATGATTTGGGAACCAAAATTCTCGTCACCACATCCATTCCTTGTAGGGAACCTAGAATTCTACTTCTACCTGTCAGTAATGAGGCAGCATATTGCCCTTTTCCTCTGAAGAAATGACAGCAGAGAAATCGAGCTAAAGCAAAAGCCTTAAATAAGATCCAGTGTCTCATGACATAATGGGAAAATGTCTAGGTTTCAATAATAATCATTTGATATACCAAAAAACCAGGGAGATCTCAAAGCAAATGAAAAAGGACAATCAATTGGTATAAAACCTGAGATGACAAGGATTTTAGAATTAAAGCAGTCATGATAAAAATGCTTTGATGAGAAATTATGTACACACCTGAAACAGCAAAAATTAGAACGTACCATCAAAGAAATAAAGGATATAAAGAAATACCGAATAAAAAGTTTCAAACTTAAAAAATATAATTACTAAAATAATAATTTTTAAAACCCTTCTTGGATGGGATAAAAGGGAAATTAGAGAGGAAAAAAATGGTGAATAGGAAAATGGAACAAAAGAAATAACTCTATATGAACGACTGAGTGACAAGAGAATGAAAATAAATGAGTAGAGCCTCAGGAACTTATGTGGATATAACAAAAGACCTAACATTTATTATATTGGAGTTCTAGAAAGGGAAGATAAAGAGGGCAAGTTTAAAAAATACTTGAAGAAACTAAGGCTGAAAATTTTCCAAATTTAGAAATATGATATAAACCTACAGATTCAAGAAGTTAAGAGAATCCCAAACATGAAAAACCAAAGAAATTACATTAAGACACATTTTAATTAAACTTTTGAATGACAGCAGATTTCTCATTAGAAATCAAGAAAGCTAGAAGGAATAAGAACAAAATGTTTTTAATTGCTGAAGAATAAGAACTGTTCTTCCAGAATCTTATACTCAGCAAAAATGTATTCCAAAAATAAAGAGGAAATCTATATATCTGCAGATGAAGAATTTATAATCACCAGATCTACCCTAAAAGAGTAACTTATGGAAGTTATCTAAAGAGAAAGGAAATTATTGTTGTTATTTTTTTTAAGGTACATCAGAATGTCAGAATGGAAGAAAGAACATGGTAAGCAAAAATGTGGGTGAGTATTGCAAGATTTTCTTCTCCTGAGGTTCTAAATTATGTTTGACAGTTGAAGTAAAAATTTAACACTATATGATACAGTTCCAAATATATGTATAAGAAATATTTAAAACAACTATTCTAAAATGGGGGAGGGGAGAAAAGGGATGTAAAATGAGATAACATTTCTATTCTTTACACTGATAAAATGATGACGCCAGTAGATAAGTTATATGTATGATTCAATACCTAAGATAACCACAGAAAACATTATAAGTAAGTAAAATGAAATCCTAAGTATGTTTGAGAAACCCACAGAAAGGCAAGAAAATGAAAACAGAAAAAATATATAGGGAAAACAAACAGAAAACAGAAGAATAAATTTTCAGACTTCGGTCCTAACAGATCATTAAATGCTGATCATTAAATACAATAATTAAAAACAGAAATTGCAGAGGGGATTAAAAATTATGACGCAACTATAGTTGTCTATAAGAAATTCACTTCAAATATCATGATATAAGTAGTTTGAAAATAAAAGCATGGAAAAACATATCACAAAAAATATTAAATGAAAATAGAAGTGTGTCTATATTATAACAGGTAAACTAGACTTCAGGGCAAATAAAATTATGAGAGACAAAGAGAGACATTATATAATGATAAAAAGGGTCAATCTATCAAGAAGACATAGCAATATGCACCAAAGAAATGTAGAGCCCCAAATCTTCCAATCAATCCATTAATCAATTAATAAATCTTGACCTAGATCTAAGTCTTATGCTTTATATAAAAATTAATTCAAAATGGAGTATTAACTTAAATACAAAATGTAAAATTATAAAACTTTTAAAAACTAATGTAGGAGAAAATCTAGGGGTAAGTTGAGAGTTCAGACTTGGTACCAAAACATTGTCCATAAAAGGAAAAATTGATAAATTGGACTGCATCAAAATTTTAAAATTTGCTCTTCAAAAGATGCTGTTAAGAAAATGAAAAGATAAGCTACAGAATGGGAGAACATATTTTCAAACCACATACCCAGCAACACATTTGTACCTAAAACAGATAAAGAATCCTCAAAACCCAATAGTAAAAAAGAATTCAATTTGAAAATGAGCAGAGACAAAAATTTTACTGAATAGGATAAACAGATGGCAAATTGGCATAGGAATAGAAAGTTATACATCATTAACCATTTGGGAAATGCAAATTAGAACCACATGAGATAGCATTTATACACGTATATGTATGGCAAAAATTAAAAATCATGACACTCCCATTGCTGTTGAGGATATACAGAAACTGGATCACTCATATCTTGCCATAGAAAATGTAAAATGGTATAGTTCATCTCAAAAATAATTTGATAGGTTTTGTTTATTTGTTCATTAAATTAAACATACACATACTATATAGCACAGTAATTATATTCCTGGGCATTTATCCCAGAGAAATGAAGATTTATGTTTGCAGAAAAACTGCTCACAAAAGTTTATAGCAATTTTACAGTAATTGCAAACCATAAAGGTAACTCAGATGTACCAAATGAGTGAATTGTTAGATAAACTGATAAATCCATAGCACAGAGTTCTGCTTATAATAAAAAGGAATGAGCTATTAATACTTCCAATAACCTGGAAGAATCTCCAGGGAATTATGCTGAATGAAAAAAGCCAATTCAAAAAGATTAAGTAATTTATAATGCTCTTTATGTAATATTCTTGAAACGATAAATTATAGAAATACAAAAACGATAAATTATAGAAAAATTACAGTAGGACATATATTGGACTGCTTTCTTTTTCTAAATAAAGACAGAAAAATTCCAGAATGAAAGAAAAACAAGTACTAAATAGAAAATAAGTTATTCCAAAGTTCCTTTTGAGAAAACCAAACACCTTCTCACAAATCAACCAAGGAAGGAATTATATTTCCAAAGCTTTAAGGGAGGATGGGGTAAGGAGTTCCTTAATCTATAATGTCTTGAATTACCATTATCATGTGAAAAACACTGGAAGTCATTTGCAGACATTGAATAATTTTAAAAGATCACTCTCTGTGTACATTTACTATATAATCTGTACAACTTTGGTCTTCAAACTATTAATAAAATTGATCACATCCATATAGAAATATATTTACTTAAAATTACATATGCAGATGTTTTTACATATATACTTTCAATATAGATTATGCATTTCATAGTAGCATATATGTAGTCATTATAGCTATAAAAATACCCTAAAACTGATATAGTAACTGAAGAAATTTGAGGATACAATGTGTGTATTGAGAGACTCTTATTTTCGAGAATCTTATTTTTGATTTTTCCACATGAGCTAGAAAACCAAGTGACAAAGACAGAGAGTAGACTAAGCCAAGGGTTGAAAATTTTTTTGGTCAAGGACAAGATAATGTTTTATGGCCACATACAGTATTTTTTTCTTATTTTCACTGTTTTAAAATGTAAAATAATAATAATAATAATAATAATAATTCTTAGCTTAAGAGCCATATAAACACAGCTGGTTGGCCAAATTTATCCTGTGGACTAAAATTTGCCTACCCCAGATTTTAAGCTTATCAAGCATTATAAACGTTTGAAACATTTGCTAGAGAGTAAGATTAGGAGTCTGTAAGAAGTTAACAAAGGGATTAATGGAGAGTAAGAGCCTAACAATTTGAACTTTTATTGTATCCAGTGAGGGTAGGTTAATTACTAAAGTCAGAGGCTCAAATTTCCAATCATAAATTTAATTTTAATCATTGTATTTTTTAGTATTATTCTATATAAAAATATTTCATTCTCTATAATACTATTTTTGTATTTGTTTACTTAAGACATATTAGAAAAGGTGACCTTTAGAAGATAAGAATTACTTTTATTATAAATATTGACTTATCTTAAGTAATAATTACATTAAATATTTGACTTTAATGATGTGTCTCATAATATCACAGGTGAATTATTAATTTTTTAACTGTTAATGATTCTCTTGAAAAGACATATTAAATTTTTTTAGATTAGTAATGAATGTGAAGGGTGGATAAAAATTTGTGTGAATTTAAAATAGAGCCCAGAGAATTTGAACTACATATATAAATGTTAGAAGAGTTAGGTATTAGATATGTTCACTTTTTTACATTTTAAAATAGAGGGGGGAAAAAAGTAATGTTTGCTAATAAAAATTCAATCTGACCTTAAAAACCTTTACAATAAGAATATACATATAAACAGCTATATGTACATATAAAGAATCAGCAGAAATATACTATACAATCTAGATAGACAAATTTGGATATTGAAGAATATTTCCAGTTTCACAACAGTTATTGATCTTAGCTAAATGATTTTTGTTTTCCCTGACAACCTCTACCCAACAAAAAAATTTTGCATTTTCTGGCTTAAGAAAGTTCAGGAACATGGGGTTGGTAGTAGACTTTTATTTTAGCTTCTATTACATTCTTTCCAATTGTGCCCCTTTCCATCTTCATTCTATCACTTTGTTTGAAAGTATGTTTATACCTGGTGCCACCTGTGTCAGTCAAGACCTAATAAAGTATACTAGCAAATGAGTTTTTCTATTGCTGTCCAAGACTTTCCATCTCCCTAATGAGCAAATGAATACATAATCAGACTCCTTACCCTTACTAAGTGTATTTTATTTTATTTTCTGTCTTTAACCAGAATTCAAGAAAGTTACCACAAAAGACTTCAAAAATTGTCATTTGTTTTTTCAAATAAACAAAAATATCATATGAATTAATGTTCAGTCTCAATAAACATCAATTAAAAGATTTACCTAGTCCATGTCTTCATACATCTAGAATCACTCATATTCTATACAGAGCTCCCTGTGGCTATTTTTTTTTTTTTTTGCAGTCAATTTGCAATAAAATAACTCCTCGGCATTTGCTTATCATATTAGATATATAAATCCTGTCCTGTTTTGAAAGTGCTTTCCTCCTACATGATGTAGCAGTCACTTAGATTCTTAGACATTGCTGTATAACAGAGCAGAGGAGAGTAATCTTGAGCACGGTTTTCTCAATTTTCCTGGCAATAGTCAAGTGACCTTGGCTTCAGATGTTTCTGCACCCTTCTATTTCTCTCACCATGATCTCCTAACCTGTCACAGGATCTCTGCCTCTGACATGCAATAGATACGAACATCAGGGGCTGAGGCTACTCAGCACAATTTCAATTTTGGCTGTCAGCAACTGTGTTAAGGAATGACAACAGTGACAGCACAGCAAACAATCTAGCATTTTATTTGTTCTTTTTTCCTATGCTCCCATATGAAGTTGTTAAATTTTTGTCAGTAGACATGACATCACTTCTCACACATGAGGACCATCTCAAAAAGTGTGTGAACAGAATAAATAATTTTTGAGAACATTTGCATCACTCTCAACCATAGTGTTGAATTTCAATTTTGTGCTGCATAGATTGATTTGGATGCATCTAATTGTTAATGATGCTTTTCTATGGAAAAATTGTTCATGGAGATATTTTATTCTTCTATAATTTTCTGAAGACTTGCCATGTACCCTTTGCAGTTTCTCATTCAATATCAGTTCACAGACCCTGATGCTATGGTCTAAGGCAGACATCCTCTCTTATAGGCCCACTTGAACTTTAATTTATTAGAGGCTCCCCTAATGAAAACTGGAAGGCACTGATTTGACTAAATGAGGAGTATAGAAATAGGCTTATGTACTTCTGGATTAAGTTGCACCCACAGTGATACTTCTACTCAAGTGACCTCCCACCACACATGCCCATTCTACACCCATACATGTTCAATGAAAACTGTGAATGAGAAATAAATAAATAAAAAATATTGTTCACTAGGGAATTTAATCTGCATCATGAAGACGACCTGTCCTTGAGTTTTAAATTTGTAACTCCCTTCATTTCAAGCTTTAAAAAACACTGAAATTCTCAATTTTCTTTCAGAAAGGTGGTTTATTTTAGCCATTGTGTATTGATATAATTCAGAATTATATATTAATATTTAAACATAATAAAGCATCCATTCTTCTATCTTTTATGAGAGCTATCAATATCTTGCCTGATAAAATGTTAATCTACTATGTTAAAGTAACCAATAGTACTACATTGTCTATAAATTATATATGCATTTCTCTATACTCCTCAGCAGAAACTATTATCTCAACAGTCTTGATTTCTTCTTTCTCCTATGTATCTAATGTTGCTACAAAACTGGACTGTCCACTGGTCCTTAAATATGCTCTGTATTTATAATCTCATTTATAACTTTGCTTAAATTCTTTACTGCATGTACAGTGTGCTTAAAGTCTCCTTAAAACACGTTTTCAAAAAAATCTTTGGGACAGATGATCTCTGGAATTGTGGCTTGGGGAACCCTGTGGATCCTCATCTCAATGAAACAGCCATAACTGTTGAAAATTAGAAAAATAAATCATCTTTATTTTTTTCACTTTAAGTATAATTGGTATACAGTCTTATATTGGTTATATTAATTTCAGGTGTAAAATATAATGATTTGACATTGACATTTTTATACCTTACAAGGTGATACTTCGTTAATTCTAGTAGTCATCTGTTATTGTATAAACTTATCACGGTATTATTGACTATATTCCTTTCCTCTTCTCATCCAGTCCCCAAATTCCTCCCTCTGGTAACAATCCTTTGGCCTCTGTTTCTATGAGTCTGTTTTTATTTTGTTTGTTTGTTTTGTTTTGTTTTTTGGTTCTACATATGAGTGAAACCATATGGTATTTTTTCTCTCTGCCTGACTTATTTTACATAGTATATGTAAAATAAGTATAATACCCTCTAGATCCATCCATGTTTGCACAAATAGCAAGATTTCATTCTTTCTTATTGCTATGTAATACTCCATTGGGTATATAATGCATCTTCTTTATCCATTCATCTATCAATGGATACATAGATTGCTTCCGTATCTTGGCTATTGTAAATAATGCAGCACTAAACATAGTGTGTATATATCTTTTCAAATTAGTGTTTTCATTTTCTTTGGATAAATACCCATAAGTAGAAATGCTCAGTTGCATGATATATTTATTCTTAATTTTCTAAGGGCTCTCCATACTGTTTGCCATAGTGGCTGCACCAGTTTGCAGTTCCACCAACAGTGCACAAGAGCTCCCTTTTCTCCATGTTCTCGCCAACACATGTTATTTGTTGACTTTTTGATAAAATCCATTATGATTAGTATAAGGTGGTATCTCGTTATAGTTTTGATTTGTATTTCCCTGACGATTAGTGATGTTGAGCATCTTTTTATGTATCTGTTGGCTATCTGTATGTTTTCTTTGGAGAAATGTCTTGTCCTTTGCCTCTTTTTCAATCAGATTGTTAATTTTTTTGTTATTGAGTTGTATGAGTTTCTTATATATTTTAAACATAAGCACCTTATCAGATATATCATTTGTGAATATATCCCCTCATTCAGTGGGTTGCCTTTTTGTCTTGTCAAAGGTTTCCTTTGCTGTGCAGAAGCTTTTTAGTTTGATATAGTCCGATTTGTTTATTTTTGCTCTTGTTTCCCTTGCTCTAGGGGATGTATCCAAAAGATATTACTCAGACTAATGTCAAATAGTTTACTTCCTATGCATTTTTCTATGAGTTTTATGGTTCCAGGCCCTATATTTAAGTCTTTAACCTATTTTGAGTTTATTTTTGTATATGATATGAGAGGATGCTCCAGTTTATTTATTTTTTGCATTTATCTGTCCAGTTTTCCCAATGCCACTTGTCGAAGAAACTGTCATTACTCCAGTGTATATTTTTACCTCCTTTCTCATAGATTGCTTAATAATATAAGTAAGGGTTTATTTCTGGGCTCTCTATTCTGTTCCATTAATCTATATGCCTGTTTTTGTGTCAGTACCATATATTATTATATCTTTGTAATATAGTTTGAGATTAGGGAGTGTGATATATGCAACTATGTTCTTTTTTCTTAAGATTGCTTGGCTATTTGGGGTCTTTTGGGATTCCATATAAATTTCAGGATTATTTGTTCTACTTCTGAGAAGAATGGCATTGGTATTTTGATAGGAAACACATTGAATCTGTAAAGTGCTTTAGTATGGTCATTTTAACAATATTAATCCTTCAAATCCAGGAGCATAGTATATTCTATTTATGTGTATTCTCTTTAATTTGTTTTTTCAACATCTTATAGTTTTCGGAGTACAGATCTTTCAGCTCCTTTGTTAAGTTTATGCCTAGATCTGTTATACAGTTTGATGCAGTTGTGAATAGGATTGTTTTATTAATTTTCCCTTCTGATTGTTTACTATTAGTGTATAGGAATATGACAGATTTCTGTATATTACTTTCATATCCTTCTATTTTACTGAATTATTTTATTCTATTATTTTTTCTGGATTCTTTAGAGTTTTCTATATACAGCATCATACCATCTGCAAAAGTGAGAGTTTTACTTCTTCTGTTCTTATTTGGGTGCTTTTTATTTCTTCTTGTCCAATTGCTATAGCTAAGACTTTGACAATATAGAAGAAATTGATAAATTTTTAGAAACATAAAACTTTTCAAGACTAAATCAGGAAGAAACAGAGAATCTGACCAAATCAATTATTAGCAATGAAACTGAAGCAGTAATAAAAAAAAAAAAGAAAGATAAAAGGAAAAAAAAAAAACCCTCAAACAAATAAAAGACCAAGACCAGACAGCTTCACAGATGAATTCTATCAAATATTTAAAGGAGAATTAGTATCTATCTTTCTCAAATTATTCCAAAAAATTAAAGGGAAAGGAACATTCTATGAAGCCAACATTACACTGAAACCAAAACCAAAGACACTAAAAAGAAAGAGAATTACAGGCCAATATTCTTGATGAACATAGATGCCAAAATTCTCAGCAAAATACTAGCAAACTGAATTCAACAATACATTAAAAAGATTATACACCACGATCAAGTGGGATTTATAACAGGGATGCACGGGTGGTTCAACATCTGCAAAACAATCAATGTGATTTATCGCATCAACAAAACCAAGGATAAAAATTATATAAATATCTCAGTAGATGCAGAAAAAGTACTTGACAAAATTCCATATCCATTTATGATTAAACAAACAAACTCAACAAAGTGGATATAGAAGGAATTTACTTCAATTTGTTAAAGTCTATGCATGACAAGCCTACAGCTAACGTCATATTTAATGGTGAAAAGCTGAAAGCTTTCCTCTAAGATAAGGAGCAAGACAAGGATGTCCACTCTTACCACTATTATTCAACAAAATACTGGAAGTCCTAGCCAAATAACCCTTTTAAGTCTCTGTAAATTGACCTAAAGTCATACAACAAATGAAGTAGCATGTATTGAAGAAAATCTAGTAAAATCGAAGGCCACTACCCTTCTTCTCTACTCAATGTGATGGAAGCTACATTCCAAGTGAGTGACCAAGAAGAGACTCCCTCTTTTCATAAAAGAGAAGTAGTCAAGGACAGCAGTATCTTCCCAGGGGAGGGGGGACACCAGAATCTCTCATCTCTCCAGATCTGTGTTAAATTACAGGCCTAAGTAGTTAAGGGTCCAGACACTACCTTCCTCCAACTAACTCCCACTCATAGGATGGAAACTCTATACCAGATAGAGCAGGCCAGGAAACTGGGACCCCAATCAACCTCCCTTCAGCTCACTTGTAGGCTAGAGGTTCCACACCCAAAGAAGCAAACCATTAATGGAAACCACTGCTCCTGACCAGCTCTCAAAGGAGGGATGTCACTCCCAGAGAAGTAGGCTCCTATCATTGCACCCAGCTCTAGAATAGTGGCTCAGAGATTTTTTTCTGGGAGGAGAGGGAGACCATCACAATGGAGAGGTCCTGAAGCTCTCCCCAGGCGACCTGACTTTATTCAAAACAGAGTGTAGGGAAATTACAGCCCTCTCAAGAACAGGATACTCTCAAGAATAGTAGAAACTTTGGCGGCAAACAAAGAGGCTGGTAGCTTCATTTGAGCAACAAGCTAAAAAGTGAGCCAGCCAACTTGATAGGGAGAACCAGGGGGAAAGATAGCAAGAATAGCCTTCCTGGGTTCAGAATAAATCTGAAAGATCACCCCCGAAAACTACCAATTCTGCACATATTTGGTAATCAACAGCTCATGTTAGCATCACCTAAGAAAACACTAGTTTCACCAATGTAGCCATCATTTTCTGTATTTTCCTAAAATTATAATTACATTATTGCTATTTCCATAAAATCTATAGATTTTTAACTTAAAGGAGACAATATAGTATAGATTGTTTATGTGTCCTAAAATAAACCAATAAAAAGAAATACTTTTGCAGCCATGTATTAGATATGATAAAAAATATATTTAAGAAAGATCTAAGATGTATTAGAAAAACATTAGAAAAAGTTAAAACCCATAAATAAAAATAAAATTTTAAAATTATATAAATTATTATGATAAAATAATTTGTTATTTAAGAACTATATTTACTACGTTAATTAAATTATATTTGTTTTAAATTTATATAAATGAAAGAGGTGACTATTTTTAGTGAAGGTTTATGAATTGAAATGATGGCTCAGATGTTTTAGTTTTCTGCTTTATTTATTTTTTTAACACTGGAAAAAATATTTTCCAGGAGTTATTACAATCACATGGATGTGCTATATTTAGCAAAGCATTATATAGCAGTTTTCTTCTGACATAAAACATCTAAAGATGTTTTGATGTTACAAATTAGCAAAGCTTTCTGTTTCTTACTTTAGATAATTATATATAAATCTTAATTCACATAGCTTCTTCTTATTATGAGGTACAAAAAGTAAATCATTGTGTGGAGAATGAGATGTGCATTTGGAGAGATATAGTAAAATTAGACTATTTGAAGGACCTAAAATA
Source organism: Eidolon dupreanum (assembly GCA_028627145.1). Classification (NCBI taxonomy): domain Eukaryota; kingdom Metazoa; phylum Chordata; class Mammalia; order Chiroptera; family Pteropodidae; genus Eidolon; species Eidolon dupreanum. The sequence continues at coordinate 26,670,031 of CM053508.1, forward strand.
GTCAGAGATGCATTAAAAATAACATTTTTAATTGAAAAGTTATTGTATTCATAAAACAAATGTACAAATTAATTCTGAAAAAATCAAAATATCATGTGAGATTATAGCACAATAAATATTTTTCAAATTTGAAAATAAGCCAAAAAATGAATTAGCTGCTTTCCTCTACAACTGGTTATTCAATTTATAATCATTATAATTAAATTTACAACTTTTGTTTCCTATTCTTTTATTGAGCTCAAACTCTATTTTACTTAAATGTTAATTAATAATCTTGTTTTTGAGAGGTGACAACTAAGATATTCGTTATAAGACAAAGTGATGACACTTTGGAGACAGAAGTTAATAATATATTTCTACCAGTGTGTAAACAATGATTTAGGAAGACAAAATTATTCTATATATTGTGGTAGGAGTAGAATTAGGTGATAACCAGTTTTCTATTGCGTAAAGTCATAGTAATGACAGACCTTTATTAGAGGGACTGCGCATACCCCCTCTGTGTAGACTGTTGCACACACCACTCTACCTCCATCCTTGTGTCCTTGCTTTGGAAGAACCACTGCTTTTTGATGCATACAGAGATCTCAGGAGCAAGGGAAAAGACTTAGTACAACAAAGAGCACTCACTGTGTGAAGGAAATAATTGCTCTGTTCTGTGAAAGGCACACAACGTGCATCACAGTTGATTGGGAAAGACGATGGGGGAAAGAGAAGTAAGTTTATCTGAAAATTACTCAAGACACTCACCCAGATTTTCCTGGACAATATTTGGCACTTTCTTTCTCCATCTCTGACAGGGAGGGCTACACCTAATCTCAATTATCTACCAGAAAGAGAAAATTCTTTCTTCATCAGGGAAGCTTCTTATGGTTCTCAAAGTCTCCAGGCACAAGGTAATGGCTTTTCCAGAGCAGTGCCATAAGTAGCTGGTATACCAATTCTAGACAACCTGGTGCCAAGCTGCCTGTACATTTCTCACAGACAAGGCTATTTCTATTTTTAAGAAGGAGACATGAAGAGAAAAGTGTCCGAGTATAGGAATTCAGATTCATCCCAACCCAGCAAAGACCTGAACCTACCACTCATATTAGTTTTCTGTGCTGCACAGAAATGTTTGATATTTGGTAGAAGTTATGTCCTCGAAGAATAATCACTAATAATAGTACATACCCTAGTAAATTACATGCCTTTCTTTTTAATAAAGTATGAATCATAAAACTTTAAGTAAAACATTTTTTAGCTAAAGTGAAATCACCACAAAGGCAACCCAACATTCTGTGCTGTATTTCAGCATCAGAATGTTTGTACATCCAGACTTTGATCTTAATTCAAAGTGCCATTTTTCCATATTTCTTTACTGCTCTTAACTATATTTTACTTAATTTATAAATTATTTTATCAAATAAAGCATGTTTACTTTTTCCTGTAATAATAGGTGTGTTTAGGAGAAACAAACTACAGCTGTACAGCATATTTAATCACAGAGCCTCATGTATCAGCCTTTGACACAATTTTATGACATGGAAGACAGCTTCATGTGAGATTAGCAGCAATATATCTTCATTAAGGATTGTTGAGGAAAGTACAATGATTTCAAATTTGTAAGCATACCATTATGCTAGAAAGAAAAGCAGCAATGCATATTAACTTGTTTTGTTATGGGTGTATGAAACTTTTGTAATTAGAAAAGGAAAATAATGCATAGCTTCTTTTAAACAGTTAAGAGAGTTAAAAACAAAAGTGATTTTTATATTTCTTGTGTTTTAATTAGTGTCTGAGCTATTATTAGAGAATTTTAACCGTGTTTTTAATATTTTGAACCTTCCATTAAGAATGACTTTAATTAATCAATCACTTTTCATAAAAACTACTCAATGTGTCTTTCAAAATGTTATCACAATTTCTTTTAAATCTTTTTAATTTTATTTGACAGGCCATCCAGACTAATCAGATAGCAGATGTATTTTAACTCAGAAATATTTATATATTTCATAGTCATGTTTTTAAGCCATGTTTTCTATGTACATATTCATGGCCTCACTCCTTAATTCTCTTTAGGCTAAAATTGTCTCAAATCTCCAACAATATAACCTATTACTGGTACTTACATGTCTGCTCATGCTAATGCTGCTTTTATTACCACTACCAATAATAATAACAGTCCTAATAACTGCACCATATTTTTGTTTTTTTCTCTAGCCATGCTTTATGCCCATATCCACTTGACATGCAATAACACATTTCATATATATAACATGATGTGAATTAATCATAATCATATTAATTATATGTTACATATGGTAATTATAATTGTTCACATTCATTCAGAGAATAAATGGTTGATAATAAGTAATTAAAATTATTATAGTCTTTCCCAGATTCTGAGATTTTTAGTGCAGTTAGGAAGGTTTTTTCTATTTCTGGGATATTATGATAGAAATCAACTAGTGATTACTTATGTGCTTCCCCTCACCCCAGTATTTATATAATTCCCTTTTTAAAAAATTCCTATGTATTTTGGATTTAGCCTTGTATCTAGTGTGACATATATATTCAATTTTATCAGCTTTCCCAAACAGCTGTCCAGTTATCTCAGCATCATATATTTTAGTTGATCATTTTTTTCTCTAATTTGAAATGCCACTTTTAGTCCATGTTAAATTTCTCTAAAAAATGAGTCCATATCCCAATTTTCTATTATATTTCAATGTCTAGCAAATTTCTATTTTAGATATAAAAGTTTGACAATTAAATTTAATATTTGGTAGGCCTGTGTATCAGTCAAAATTCTATCAGAGAAGCAGAATGTTTATATGCGATGTTGCAGAAATTTGACTGCATATAACAGTGGGACATGGATGAAAAGATTCTGTATGTCTTTTATCTTTTCATTTGATGCTGAACCTTGAAGTATAAAGGGCAAGCAGTCAAGAAGGGAAGATAGATGTAAGATGAGGAGAGCAAGGACAAATTGCAACAAAGTGCCAGTAAACTGGAAACTATGTTAGTCGCTCACCACCTCCAAATTTGATGATGGTGTCCTGCAGAAAAAGTTGGCAAACTTCATCATAGACCTAAATATGCATCTAGCTCAAGAATTGAGGAAGGTGGAATAGCTTTTGGCAAGCTGCTGCCCCATGCCAATGAGGTGAGCCAGCAGATAAGTATCAAGATATGTGAGCTGATATAGCACCTGGTGCTTCTTCACAGGATTCTGATTATGAAAGCAATACGGATGCTACTTCAGTTTCATCTTCCAAATTGCATACAAAATATCTCTTGTGGCCTACTCTAACCATAATATAGGAAAGCCACATGGCTATATAATACAGCCACCACAGTACAACTCATATACTCGGCATGCAAATAGGACTCCTAAAACCATATGTAGCTTTTAAATAAAACAATAATGCGGTCATGTTCCACCAGACCTGATACAGCTGTCCTACATGTAACTGGAAAAGCTTACAATTTTCCCCCAGAAAAGATACTAAAGCTTTTTTTTCGCCTTTAGTTAATGTTTATTATTTTTCTACCTGAATCTCACTACTCTATAACTTAAATATTGAGATATAAAGTTAACTATTATAAACATACTTTATTGTAGTTGGTAAGAAAAAGATAAGGGGAAAATTCTTATACATGCTAACTATCAAGAGTTTTGCTAAGTGGCATCCATTTTGTTTGGCCAAGTGGCCTATGGGGCCTTAAACTATTAGTAGCCCCCTTATGCAAGGGCATGCCCTAGACAGCAGCCTGCAGAGTCACAACCAAATGTAAATTCCAGATGATTTTCCCAACAGCTGTCATAGCCAACAGTCTCCCCCACTCCCAGAGCCTACCTCTCACAAACCCATTAGATTAGACCCCTGTGGAGTATGCAAAATCCCACTATTTTTAGTTTGAATTGCTCTGTCCATCTTTACCCTGAGAACCTCAAAACACTGCACCCATGGATCCTAATAAAGGTGTTTGCCCCAGGTCTTGTGTCTTCCTCTGCCTGTACCCTGCCTTGACCTTCCACCCCTAACTTGCCCTGTTTCCTCCAAGACCTGTAAGCCATAAACTTCTCCATTTCAGTTTTTCTTGTGGCCTTTTTTTAATCCAACACCCCAGGGCCTTACAAATAAATGTATTCATATTAAAATAAGAAAGAACTACTGATAACTATTTCAGTTTTGTTTCTGCAACTGTATTCCTAGTTATCACTGGCATTTATAACTACCTTATCTTACTATCCATTCTATATATCTTTGCCTTTAGAAAGCACTTCTGTTGTCTGTGCCTGTTTTTTTTGTTTTTAGTTTTTTGTTTTTTTTGTTTTTTGCCAGCTGGGATGACCCAAACCTTAATCTCTAGAGCAGGAGACACACTCTGCCTACTTGGGTCATTATAGTTTTCTATTGACTTTAATCACAGGACATGGGAGAACTAATTAACACCCCTAGAAGGTTTCCTACATTCCAGACATATTCCTCATTACCACTACTGCACAGTAACAATCCCAGTTCTGCCTCAGTTATCAAAATTATTCATCAGTACCATCACCCTTTTTCTTTCCTTGTTGACTGACTGACATGAGGAACCCAAAGTATTTATGTGTCAATGTCAACTTTACATCACTGCTGTGTACCCTGGTAGAACATCCTAGATTTAGAATTAATTACTACATCACCAGAGCCCAACATTGCAGGAATAGGAAACAAATATTTTACCAGTTGATTACTATGTGATTATCATCATAAATATATTGTCACTACATGCTCCTTTAGTACTAGAAACGAGATCAATAACACCTTTAAATATACTCAGATTAAAGAAACAATTCCAGATAACTAAGAATCAATTTACAGAACTTATTCACCAAGGTTCTGTTTTCTGAAAACATTTTTGGTAGCAAATTCTCTATCAGTTCATGTTCAATCAGAAAAGCAAAACTACTAGAAGGGAGATAAAGGCTGTTTTTAAGGCTGTTGTCATTGTATCTGATACTGAAGCTTAAAATCTGTGGGGCAAGTAGTCAGGTGGAAAAAACTTTTTATGCTGGCTTTTTAAAAGAATTTTGAAATGGAGCATTGCTTTTTCTTTTCTCTTCTTAAATATTCTACATGCAATTATGTATACTCATTTTATAAATTAGTCAATTGATTTATTTAATCTGAAATACATCCATCAAAGTAGATTTATTTAATTTTTATTCACTTTTCATTTATATTTGTATTTTTTATTTACTTTTTAATTTTTCTATTTTTTTCATTTGTAAATTTATCTTGACTTGAATTCCTCTTTCATAATTTTTGTCTCTTTCCTCACTTCTTCATATTTAGTAATTTTTGAATTTGCCCTTATGTAAATCCTGTGCTCTGGAATCCTGAAGAAATTGTTTTATTTGTAACTCAATGTTCCTGCCCTGTGGTAACATGGAAGAGAACACAGATTCAGTCAACTCAACAGGTCAGCCCATGTGGTTACCTTTGCTTCATCCAGTATTGCATTTTTTCTGTTTGTTTTGTGTTTTGTTTTGTTTGTGGGAGACAGGAAAGTTTCATTTTTATGTAAACACATTCTCAGACAGGCAGTACGTGTTATAGTTTTTATATGAAGTATCATATGAAATCTCATTGCAGAGGCTGGGGAGCTCAACATCTCCAGTCTCTAAGAGGAAGTCACCCTCTGGCTGCCCTCTCATCTGCTGCTTTTATCTGGCTTAAGGATTAAGTCAGAGATCACAGTATTTTTACAAATATAGATAAAAATCTTATCAAAGCTTCAAAGATTTTGTAAACTTTGACTTAGAACTTACTAGGTCATAGGTGAATTTTCAGAAGAGTTTTACTTGTTGAAACCATCTTGAAAATGCTTTAAGGAACATCCAGAGTTAGAGATGAATGTGGAATGTTTTTCAAGATGTTTATTAATTGAAACATCTAGGATGTTGGTGTAAGGAGGAAGAATGACTAAAAGATAGAATTTAGAAAATAGGAGGGACATATTGATTCTATAGACAGAGGGAAAAGATACAGTAAGTACAATAAGTGTCCTTTCTGGAGCACTACACATATGTCAAAATTTTAAGTTAAATTATTAAAGTAACATATTACTTCAATCATCATCTTACCAATTGGGTATTATTATTATCCTTATTATTATTTAATAAATTTTAAAAATGATAAATTTGAGAAAATAGAAATTAAGTAACTTATCTAAGATCACACAACGAATAATTTAATATAAATAGAAGCTATCTAAGTACAGAGTACCTGAAATATTAATAATTTTATCATGTTATGGAGGAGAGAGATGAGTGAAATATCACTTGCTTGAGCGAGACACTCATTTGCCACACTTAAACACACATTGTATACAAAATGAGCAGGCTGGTCAAATATCAAGACCAACGAGAGTGACAAGATTGTGGGACGGAAGTTGAAGCAAGGTTAGTACAGAAGTCTAGCATACAATAGCTCTAAGGAAATATCAATTACATTCTCTTCCTATTCTAATTCTCTATTACAACCCCTTAAAAATGTTTTAGGAAGAAACCAATGCAAAATAAAAGTAGGGAGTCAAACTTATAGAATTGAAAATAGTCTAGGATAAAATGACAGCCCAAGTTTATCGTGCTTTCATTATACCCTTGAGGATATTACAAAAATCCAAAAGATTTTATGAGAGTGACATGCTAATTTATATTAATTGATATAAAGGAGTACCTTTAGATTGCTTTTTTTGTACTCAGTTCACTGGTATCAAAGATGCCCTTGCAATAGTTGATCTGGCTTGGGTGTGGGGAATGAATGAGTAACTACAAAACCATAGAAAGATGAATTGAGACTGATGTAAGCGTGGAGCCCGAAGAAAAGTATTGAGGACACAGTGAATCACAGTGGGAAGCAGTATAACATAACTCCCTACTGAGAAAAAGTGAAACCTTCCCATACAATCATAGTAGTGTCTCAGACGGAGCAACTCAATATGAGCAAAGAAGCTCATGCTGTGAGAGAAAAAAAGGAATATTGCTGCAAAAGACTCTGTGAGTCATGATCAGAATGATTATTAAGCACCCCCAGCCTCTCTCCCCCACTCTCTCCCTCCCTCCCTCTCTTTCTCTCTCTCTCTCTCTCTCTCTCTCTCTCTCTCTCTCTCTCTCTCTCTGTCTACATACCTACATATACATATAACACATATATACATACATATGTATATATATATATACACACACACTGTATACACTATATATGTATATAAAGAATGAGACTAGAACCAATGTCATAATATGCTAAGGATTTCAGTTGCATTTAAGTAATACATTTGTTAGGAATAGTATCATTAAAAAGAAATAATATCCTCTTTAAGTTCAACATTTTCCCCTCTATATTATGCTATTCATTCTCACTGCAACTTTTGCTCATTTTACTTTGGCAAAAATAATGTTTAAATGCACATATCCATTCATGTAAATGATGTTGTCAATAAAAATGTATAATCTTGAGATAAATATATATCTCAAGATTAATCCAATTAATCCAGTAGTATTTTATTTTTGTCTAATTCATTTTTTATGACTGATTTTTTTCTTCTTTCCTAGTTCTTACTATCTCTCTGCATGACCCCTCATTCTCATCTTCTCATCTATAAAAAGACTTTGATTGATTGATTGATTGATTGATTTAAATTTTTGTGGTGAATTTATGTGATAGAATTTCTCCACTTAGTAGTGCAAAAGATAACTTAAAAAATAATAGGTAATAACAAATATTCATTTCATGTCTTTTTACTGCAATGGTAGAGTCATCCTTTGCTTCCTCTCTTCTTCCACACCTTGACTTCTGTCTGCTTCTTCTCTGTACACAGTGAGGTTATGGATAATCAAGAATTCACTTTGATATTGCCTCACCTAGTAAAAACATCTCTCATAGCTTGGCATGGGAAGATGGTCTCCTTCTAGAGACATATTAATCTCTACTTATGAATTTTCAGTTTTCCTTGTATTATTTTGTCTATGCTTCTGAAGTTGACCAGTGGCTAAGTGGATTACAGGGCTAGGGTACTACTGGGTTACTTCTCCGAGTCAAACAGCTTCTTCCACATACCTGGGCCTTTTGGTTGAGTCTAAACTATGTGAAATGCTCATTTTCTTCCTATGTATTGGGCCCCAGATAAAAACCTTGAGGATTTACCTGACCCTCCTTCCATATCTGTGGCCTCTTCTCATTTCTCTTTCTCTCACGTAAGAGCTGAAGCCCCTTCTAGAAATGTAGAGCCCCTGGGACCATGGACACTGGGACCATGGAGACTGGGACCATGATCTAAAACTCGTTTCTTATCTTTTCTGTCTCTCCTCCTCCCTTACTCTTCTCTTATCTGGAAACTGGTCATATTTCTTTTTGTCACTCCTTTTCAATTTAATTTAATTTTTAAATTTTAATTAATTTAATTTTTGTGGATTGTTACTGTACTCAAATTGCTGCCTACAATACAGCACAAATTTTTACTGTATGCAAATTACTGCATATAATATGGTTTGGATTTTCTTGTGTTTAAAGCAATAAGCAGCAAGTCATTTTGGTTAACTGGCATTGAAATAGAAGAATTTGTGTATCAATACAAAGATTATTATTACTTTCCCATTTTATACTTTCATTTTTATATTATCACATATTAAATAATCATGTTATACAAATAATAAGTAGAAGAAAATGTGTCATTTTTGATCTGAATTGTTCTTTCATGACACTTTAAAATATAAATGAGGATATATATGATGAAAAAAGTCAAAAGTAACATATAATTAAAAATGTCTGCAGATCAAAACAATTCAATAAACCAAAATTAAAGAAAATTGAAAAAATAATAATTGCAAATGCATTAAATTATATTAATATTCTAAGGTTCTAATATTCTTTCACAGGTATAGATTGCCATCACTTTCTTTGATGACACTTTTATAATTTATTTTTTTTTTCAACAAAACAATTTCATTTGTACGGATTTGATCTAAAGAAATAATTTCTGTAATTTTCCTGCTATAAATTAACTATAGGGAAAACACCTAAAATGGATATCATTTTCAATTCTTATATATTATTTAAAATTGAAACAAATTAGAAGCAAACTATATGTTCGATGAAATGGTATAAGGTAAATAAGTTTGTCTTATACAACATATGGAGGTAATATACATGAATTAATAGTATTTTTCAGAATATATATTTAATAAAGGGGGACAATGATCATAGATAGTGAACTATAGGAAAAAAGTTATATTTATGTTTAGTTAGGCTTTCCTGGCAAATTTTATTGAAATTTGGGACCTAGGTTCAAAGTTAAATTATTATGATAAAGCTAGTGAAAACTCCAGCGATTAACCTGAAGTTGAAGGTAGGCGATTGTTTTTCTAATTGACTAACTATATGTATCTGTGTGTGTGTGTGTGTATATACACACATAGTTATTAAGATACCAATTAAGATATATTTTATACACATCCTTACCACCAGTTTTATGACAAAACTTGAAAATACGTGAATCCATAAAAGTAAATAAATCCATAATAAAATAAAGCTTAAATCTTTAAAACTTAATAAATACTAACTTATAATAGAAAAGAAATACATTGATTGTAATTAGTCACCAAGGAATCTATACCTAACTGATAAGGCAAAATTCAGAAAGTTTGTTTCACATCAATTTTTATAAATGTATTCATTATTTATACTAAATTAATAGTCTTAACTCTACTACTCATATTCTGTATGACTGTTAAGACCACATCACACTAAATAACTGCAAGATTGACTATATCAGTTGGGGAGATGTTAGTGAGCGGATTACAATTCCAGTCTCAGGTACAGAATGTGAAGGAGCCCTCAGCACAATAAGCTGTGTAAAGAAGCTGTGTACAGAAGCTGTGTGAGAGAAGTTCCTGAAACCTGGGCTATAGGAGATAAAAACATGTAATATCATATAACAAGTAGTATGTCCCTCATGCCTGGAAAGGGAAGAGGGCATTCTATGCTAACAGGGTACCAACAGAAGGCATCAGGAGAGGACATTCCATAATAAACTGAAGTTTCTTTGAGTACCTTCCATATTCTCCTTTATTCACAAAGAATTCTTGTAGTTAGTAAGATACCAATGATTTTGATTAGAAGCATGAAATGTAATAAATACTGTTCTGATTTACATATCACGGCATTAAACTTTGTAACTACAGCACTACTGATTAGAGGCTCGGATTTTTTATTATTTATTTATTTATTTATTTATTTATTTATTTATTTATTTATTTTGCTCTGATGCTTGAGAAACACATGGAATTTTTTTTTATAGTTTTCAGACAGTATTATATTAGTTTCAGGTGTACAACATAGTGATTAGACATTTATATAACTTATGAAGTGATCACCTCAATAAGTCGAGTACTCACTCATCTGACACCATCCATAGTTAGTACAATATTATTGACTATATTCCCTATGCTGTACTTTACATCCCTGTGACTGTTTTTATATCTAGTAATTTGTACACGTTAATCCCTTCCCCCTACCCCTTTTCCGTCTGGCTCAGATTTTTATGATTTATTTTTTAAAACCAATCTTACTCCAGCTTTTCAATGACACCCTCAGGGTACACAGACTTAGATTTTCATTGCAGGCATTTTTTTTTTTTCATCCTTTTATGTACAGATATCCTGCTAAAGGAGAAATGTGAATTTAATGAGATGCAATACAGCATCTTTAAAAAGATAACATATATCTAATACCTGTCAGCTCATCAATGTTTGGTCTACTACTCTACAAATTACTACATATATCATTCCTGACACCTAACTGATGTAGAGAATAAAACACAACTTATAAATTTTGTAGGACTCACAAGCAAGACATAGGTAGCCGGGCATCTGTTCTCAAGCTTGGTCTTAGAAAAAGTAATGGCACCCCAAAACAATTTTTGTTTATCTAGGATATATTATGCATATATATATATATATATATATATATATATATGCCATTTTAAATTTAAATTGAATTGGGAAAATTTAAAATACACAGACAGAGAGACAGGGAATTAAAAACAATATAAGCATGGCACAGTAGAGCAACCAATTAATACAAGATAGTTGTCTAGGGCAAACACATTAAGAATATAACCAGGAGCTTCTGTGCTTCTCAACATAGAAGGCAAGGAAATAAAAAGGCATCTCAAAGAGCAGAAACACCTCTGAAAACCCAAGTCTACCAAAAAAGGTTTTATGATGGTGGCAATGACTTTAGTTGTAGTTATTTTATTATATTTTAATATACCAGATTATGTGAATTGAGAATCTTCTGGAATTTCAGTGACTATATCTTGAAAATTTGACCATCAACTCTTTCAAATGCTTGAAATTTTCAGCCTTATAAACACTAAGTGAGAGCATCTAATGGACACATAAGAATTTTTTTTTTTCAATTCATTACCAGATGCTATTTGTTCCACATGTTTGTCCTTCCTTTTCTTGAATATTTGTACATTTTACTTAATTCTGTTTTTAAACAAATCTCAAACATTTAAATGCCAGAACTTTTATGTTAAAATGTTATTTTAAAGAAATATTTTTTATTGAATTTCAATATTAAAATCTATTTCCAACATTATTTTTAGATCATTAATCAAAATTAAATGAAAAATGTAAAACTCTAGGAAGTTACATATTAGAATAAAGTAAACCAAAATAAATCATGATATGATTCCATTTAATCAAAGTATTAAAAATGGCCCAGTCTTCTGTTGATTAAATATATGAGTATGAATTCCAACAATGCCACTAGAGGATTATTTTTTAAAATTTAGATTGTAGAAAATGTTAATCATTCCTAGTTAGTATATTTCTAATGTCATTAAGAATGGTTACTTGATATAGCTTGATTCATTTAAAATATGCAAAAAAATTTAGAATCATTTTATGGAGATTCGAATTGAAATTTAAATTATAAGGTAAAAATTTTTTTATTTGATGTAAAAAATGAAAACTTTGGATATATTTATTCTTTTAATAAATGAATGAGTAATATAGGTTATAAAAATACATTTATAAATGTTTATTAAAATAAAAATATTATTTTTTTAGAATGTTAAGTAGTCAATAATATCAATTAAGACATTGATAATATAGTGTTCGGTTAGCATTTATTTTTCTCCTTTATGGAGCTAAAATAAAGTAGTTCTCAATATCTATATATATAGAATATTTTAACAAATTATTCAGTGCTCTGTATCGCCTAGTTTGAGGTGCAGAGAAACTCTGGTAGACTCAAGGAGAATTTGCACCTAACCAAGGGGAGGGGTAGAACATTTACTCACAATATACCTGCTTCTTTTGCATGTAAGAGTCAAATTTGAAAGTAATTTTTTTTCAATTGGAAAAAATATTCTATAAATTTAGAATTTTGCATATCTAATCCAGTTAGTTAAATGATAATGTCAAATAGTCAAAGGAGTGTCAGTAGAAAGTTTTCACCATTCTGCACATATGGCAACACTATATGGGAGGTTATATGGACCTGCTATTCCAACAACATCTTTAAAAGCAGACATCTGATTAGCCTCCTGTCTCTTCTAACATAACTTCATTAGCATTACTATTTTAATACACATTTGTTACAATAGATTGCCAGTCTAACACATTTTAAGTTAAATTTTGTTTTCTCACATAGATTGATTTTTCCATGAAACCCTCTTCTATTCCATCTTCTTCAAGAATACCAACTAGCCTTCTTGTTTAGTCAATTCAAATAATAATTATATGCATCATAGTTGTTGGCATTTTTTCCCCCTGAAATAATGTTATTTGCTATATTAATTCTCATTTTACTAGGACATTTCAGAAATAAGTGTTGTGAAGACAATAAATTAGGGTAATATGATAGAGAGTGAGTGAGGAAAGTGGTTAATTTAGATATCATGGATAGACAATCCATTTATATTGACCCATATTATACAGTGATGGGAATATTATTTGTGCAAAATGTTTGTGGTAGAGAGAAGGACAACTATAAAGACACTGAATTACAAACACATTAGCTGTTTTGGAAGTACAGAATATGAAGGAAAAAATGCCTGAGATGAGGTCAGAGAAGCAATGGAAAGTTAGATTATGTAGGATACAGAAGGCTGGAGTAAGAAACAGTCATGTAAAATCCTCCTGCAGTGTTCACACATTGGATTGTAGATTGTGATAGACAGAATAATAGCCCCTAGAGTTGTCCATGCCCGAACACTTGGAATCTGCAAGCATGTTATATCACATAAAAAATAACACTGCAAATAAAATTAGGTTATAGATTTTACAATAGGGAGATTATTCTATATTAACTGAATGGGACAAAAGTAATCACATGGGCTCTTAGAAATGGAATAAGGAGGCAGAAGGACAGGTCAGAGAGATGTGACAATATAGACAAAGAGGCAGTAGAGAGTCAAAGAGGGTGAAGTCCACGGCTGGCTTTGAAAATGTGGGATCTCTCTAGAAGGTGGGAACAGCTCCCACGCAGCTGAAAGACAGAAAGGAAATGGGTCTTCAAACCTATAACTGAATTCTACCAACTGCCTGAATGAGCAAAGAAACCGATTCTCCTCTAGGGCCTTCAGAATGGAACACAGCCTGCCAACAGCTTGGTTTCAACCCAGTGAGACCCATGTCAGACTTTTGACCTATAAACTATAAAATAATAAAATCTGCATTGTTTAATCTGCAGCAATTAAATTTGTTATACTTTTTTTATGGCAGCAATAGAAAATTAATATATAAATTTTACCAACCCTAAATTTACTGATGATTAAAAAGTTAAAGGCAAGAACTAGTCAGAGATAAAGTATTCCTTGATGGAGAGCACAGAATCTATCAGATTCGACTCTCCAAAAAATGTTCCTTTCTCCAGGGTTTAGATAAATTTGAATATTAGATTAATGGATGGTTTTTTAACAACATTTATGTAAACAGTGTATTCAGAGAAATTTGGGATCTAGGTCTCCTCAATTCTATAAATTTTTCATTACATAGTAGAAAATGAATGTATTCTAAAATGTTGGGTTGCTTACATTTTAGATACATAGACTAGATTGATTTACAGCTTCCTTATATCATAGTTAAATTTAACTTCATAAATAAGTTTCAGTGCTTTCCTTACTTTTGTTCTGTTTTTTTTTTTTTGTTTTTTGTTTTTTTTTTTTTAATAAAGGAACATGAATTTTTTAAATTGTATTTGAAATCACCTATAAAGTTGTCTGTGTCTGGTGCTGCTTTTTTTGTGAGTAGATATATTTTACACTGCTGTAATTACATTGATTCTTATGTTATGTTTAGGGAACCCCTGGTAAATGATTGCCTTTGACCTCACCTCCCTGTATATTAAAAGGTATAATGTGTAAGTCGGGTTTACAGAATGAGGATCGTCTTAGCATAATAATATCCCATTATTAGAGCAGAGCAAAAAAAAAAAGAGAAGTGATAATGATATTCAGCAGAAATATAATAAGACCCTTTCCAAAAAAAATTAGGATCCATCTAGTTAATTTCAATTCAATATTGTAAATAAATCTGGATTTATGGGAAATGGGTACTTGAAGAAATGGAAATAGTTCTGTTATCAAAACTGATACTAGTTCTCTTTGTTTCATGGCAAATTATCATACACAGAGTGGCTTAAAACAACAACCATTAATTATCTCACAGTTTCTGTAGGTCAGAAGACCAGACATCATTTAGCTAGGTTTTCTGTTTAAAGTTTCATAAGACTGCAAATGAAGTATAGGTTATTCTCATCAGGAGACTCAACCAAAGAAACATTTCCTTATCTAATGGCTATAGAATTTATGACAGGTTGCTTATTCAAACCTGGTTCCAGAGTTGTTAGCTGCAGCAAATCTCAAACCTCTGGACCCACTTTTAAAGTGTTCACTTGATTAGGACAGATCCATGCAGAATAATCTCCCTTTTTATTTACTTAAAATCAACTGATGAGGTATTAATTATATCTTCAAAAATCCCTTTACCTTTGCATGTAACATAATTTTACCATGGAAATGTTATCCCACCATCTTTGCCATAGTCTATTGGTTAGAAAGAAACCACTGGTTCTCTCTACACTGAAGATGAGATTATACAAGGGCAGAACGTTTGTTTGGAAATTTTTCATTTTCATTCATTTTGTACAAGATCATAAGGTAATTGGCATATGATTTTTCATAATAATTGTACTTTTAATATTTCTGCTGGAGTCATAGATAAAGCATGTATTTTGACTCTATTAATATTTATTTAAGTCTTCTATTAAAATAATCTTGCCAGACATTTGTCTATTTAATTAGCATTTCTAAAAATTCAGTTTGGCTCTTGATGAGTTTTCAATTACATCTATATAATTTTAATTAATTAATTTTACTAATGTCCATCTTATTTCCTACTTTTATTTGTTTTTATATGCTATTTTGATTTTTCTTGAAACACTTGAGTAAATTATTTGCAACCTTTCCCTTTAACTAAAGTTTTATTGAGGTATGATTTAGAAAAATTCACTTTTTTGATAGAATGTTTTCGGATTTTGACAAATACATAGTCATGCAACTACTAACAAATCAAGACAAAAAATATTTTCATCATCCCCAAAATTTTCCCATACACTTTTATTGTCAATTCCTCTCCCAGTACCCAGCATCTTTCAACCAATGATCTATTTTCTGTCCCTATAGATTTTTTCCAGAATATTATATAAATGGAATTATACAATATATTACAGTTTAAATTTGGCTTCCCTCACTTAGCATAATGTGAGTAAGTTTTATCTATGTAGTTTTGTGCATCGATATTTCTTTCTTTGTATTTCTGAGTAATATTCTATTGAATGGATATACCATTTTTTTTTATTTTCCAGGACATTTGGTTTGTTTGAAATTTTGAATGATTATGAATTATAATGCTATAAACATTCGAGATTATAAGAATTATAAGTAATTTTTAAGATTAGAATTACTGGGTCATATTTGAAGTTTTTGGATAAGTTTATAAGAATCTGGAAAATTGTTTTCCAAATATCTCTAACAATTTTTCATTTCATCTGTGGTGGAGGGAAGTGGCCGTCATTGAAAGAAAGCCACAGAAAGCAATTAGAACAAAACTACTAAGGAAAGTCTCTGCACCTCCAAGGCACAGGTGAAGACCTGCTGAGTCTGGGAGAAGCGAAAAAACCAACCAACCAACCAAACAAACAAAAACTCTCTACCTCAGGAGGAATGCAAGAAATCCATCTTGAGCTCATACCACTATAAATCTATTTTGAGAGAGGGACACAACATTCTATTGTATACCACCCACCATATATAGAGGAAAAGAGTCAGAGGTCATAGAGTATAGAGGCACTTAAATAATCCACCTTTCAAGCTCAGGCCTGCCTAAGATCGAGGTTGGACAAAGTCAACAGAGAAACTTTTCTCTATTCCATCACCAAGCTTATAAGAATTTAGTAACTAGCAACAGCAGTACACCCCTAATCGAAAGGCAGAGGGATGGAGAAAGTTCCTATGCGAAGAAAGGCAGAAAGGAGAATGCGGGAAATGAACATTCAAGGAAACTTTCTAGCTTCGCAGCATCCAACTCAATTGCAAGGATAACATTTGAGGTCTTGAACGGGAGGAGGCAGGTGGCAGCAGCCCACAGCGACTGTGGTGGACGCCCGGGGCTGGCCTGGGGCTGCGCTCCTCGGCTTGTCGCTGCTCGGCCTCGAGCTGGACGTACCTGGCGCTGGGGCTACCGCTGCCGGGTGGGACTAGAGCCGCGAGCCTCGAGGTTCGCGCGCCTGCTGCTCGCTGTTTCGGAACGCGTGGCGTCAGCGAACACCGCTGCCTCGGGCCAAGTCAGCAGTAAACGGAAACTTCCTAGAGCCAGGACCCCCTCCTCGAAGGAAAGATCCGACCCTGCTGAACTGCTCCTCATGGGCAGTTACCTGAGCAAGCCCGCCCCCCAGCCTGCCCCACCTCGGGAGGCCAGGGACCTGCGGGAGTGGCCTGGCCACACCCCGCCGTTGACTCCCTCGGCCCCCGGAGTCCACCACGTTCACCCCTCTCTCCACTCTCCTCTTCGACCCTCCAGGAGGCCTTCTCACAAGGATTTTGGGACTTTATCAAATGGGTTTGTAATAACACCTAGAAGACGATATCCAATCCAGCAGACCGAATATTCCTTTTTTGGGGTACTTCCTACAGTGTGCTGGAATGCTTGTCACAAGAAGACTGTTCTTTCTGCTCGTAATTCCAAAATGGTATGCAACCCGGTGACAGTGAGAATTGCTTCTCCCGATAGAAAATTGACTCGTCCTCCAATGTCCGAGCAGTTAATCAGCTCAACACTGTCCTCACCACCAAGTGATGCTACAGACCCATGTGCAAAGGAGACCATACTGGGTGCCCTCAAAGAGAGGAAGAAGAGAACAGTGAAGGAGGAAGAACACATATTCACTGATAACCAAGAAAATAAAAGAAGGTGCCACGATAGCAGTGGGAGTGGACCTTCAGTATTCGAGTCCCTGGTGGCTGGTAGAGTCCCTGCTTCTTTTGTGCCTAACCTTGGGTCTCTGAAGAGAGGTCTCAATTCCCAGAGCTCAGATGACCACCTGAATAAGAGATCCCACATCTCTTCTATGAGCTCCATGAGCAGGTATGCAGGTGGCATTCCTAGCTCCAGCCGCAATGCCATTACCAGTTCTTATAGCTCTACTAGAAGTTTCTCTCAGCTGTGGAAAACAGGTGGTCCCAGTTCACCACCCTTTCGTAGCCCAGCCTCATTTCACTCCCAGACACTGAAGAGGCCAGTGAGAAAAATAAAAGAGGAATTTTGTCATCATTCTAGTTCTTCGACTCTGTTAGTAACTGACAAAAAGTCCCAAGGAGAAAAGGCTGTAGATACAACCATGTGGAAGAAAGAGAACTCAGGGAATTCTCCATCTACCCTTAGCAGCTCTGGGCAGCGGAAGCGGAAGATACAGCTTCTGCCCTCCAGGCGAGGGGACCAGCTGACCTTGCCTCCACCTCCCCAGCTTGGTTATTCAATCACTGCCAAAGACCTAGACTTTGAAAAGAAAGCTTTGTTACAATGGTTTAACAAGGTCTTGGAGAGTAAGACTAATGCTGCCTCAAACTCTGTCACTGAGAACTCACTTACTACTCAGCCATCTTTTACTTTTACCCAGCCTACTGCTGGGACTGCTTCCTCCCAAACCCCACTCCTGGCCCCAAGCCCTGACCCACTCTTAGAGAGCTTAAGGAAGATATCAAATTCCTCAAGCTTACCATCCTTCCCAGAATCTGCTGAAGTGGCAACTACTGTGGCCCGTTTGTCTCAGAAGACACCCAGCCTTCCCGGCCCTCTTGGCTCTTCACAAACAGTGCCCCTTCCAGGCACCTCCTCAGGCTCCAAATCCACAGTCACTTTCTTGGGGTTGACCCCTGCTCCTTCTGGGATACCTGTCACTGACACCACCAAGTCACTTCTTGTCCCTCAGGCTGAGACATCTGCCAAATCCCAAGCCCTGTCAGCCCCACCCCCTACCCCTGAGCAAGGTGTTCTGTTTGGAATGCTGAGAACCCCACCTGCTAACTCTTCTGCCGCTGCAGCTCCTGCTATATCTTCAGCACCTTCTATGTTCAAGCCCATTTTTATGGTCCCACCTAAAAATGATAAGGAGGGCCCCTTGCTAGCTAGCCCTTCCAAGGTTACAACCTCAGCATCTTCCAGCTCTGCCCTTTCCTTGACTAACAGCCCCTCACCCATCACTTTCAAGCCAATCTTTGGCAGCATGGAACCACCTACATCTATGCCCTTGTCAACTTTCTTCTTCAATCAAACAACTACTCCAGCCACAACCATAGGCACCCCTCTCTTCACTGGCCAGGTCAGTGCCACATCAGCAGTGGCTTCCACGACCACAGCAAACACCTCTGCAGACTGGACTTTGAAGCCTGCCTTCAGCTTTGGTGTGAGCAGTGTGACCAGCACCATGAGCAGTGTGACTAGCACCACCACTTCTACCTCCAAGCCTTTCCTCTTTGGGACTTTCCCCGCCTCTGGTACCAGCTTTACCCCAGCCATGGGCTCCACATTCCAATCTGGCAAGCCTCCTGCAATGCCCACTTCGACAACAGTCACCACCTTTGGCCAGTCCCTACCTAGTGCCATGCAGATAGGCACCAGCAACAGCGCCACCGGCTTTGGTGGTTTTGGCAGCACCCTTACAGCCTCAGTCCTGGTCACCACCAACCAGCCTAAGCTGACATTTAATAGTGCTGCCATGCCAGCATTCAACATTCCCTCTGGCTCAAGCACTAAGGCCCCACTCCCATCATATCCAGGAACCAACCTCCAACTTTCATTTGGGCAGCAGCAGGGAGCCACCAAACCAGCCATCACCCCCAGCTTCGGAAGCTCTTTCACTTTTGGAAACTCTGCAGCCCCAGCCCCAACTGCAACTCCAGCGCCAGCCCCAGCCCAGCCAGCCTTTGGCAGCACAGTGCAGTCAGCTTTTGGTGTTTTGGAACCCACAGCCTCTGCTTTCAGCACCCCTGGCAACACCCAAACAGCCTTTGGCAGCACCACAGCTGTTTTCTCCTCTGGTTCAGCCACCACCTCTGGCTCTGGAGCCACAACCCAAATCACCAGCAGTGAGACCAATAGCTCAGTGTTTGGCAGCACAACACCATTGACCTTCATGATTAGGGGCTCAGCAGCCCAAGCTGGCAACAGGGGCTTTGGGATCAGTATGGTTACCCCAAGCACCACCTCCACCTCTGGAGCATTCAGCTTCGCAGGACAACAGGGTGGGATGACTAGCAACACAATCCTTTTTGAGCGAGGCTTGAGTCAAAACACCTTGGACACACCCAGCCAAAGCACACCGTTTGCCTTCAGTGTGTCCAGCACCCCTGAAAGCAAACCTGTGTTTGGAGGCACCTCCACACTCATCTTTGGTCGGAGCACCCCTGCCCCTGGGGTGGGCACATCGGGCAGCAGCCTTTCCTTTGGGGCATCCTCAACATCTACCCAAGGCTTTATTGGAGATGGACCTTTGGGATCAGCTACCCCTTCATTTTCCATTGGTGCAGTATCCAGGACCCCGGGAGCTGGACAGCGACAGCAGGCCCAAAGGCAGCACACCCGCAAGAAGTAGCCCCCTCCCCCACCCCCACCCCTTGCCCAGACATGGACTCTGGCACCTGCTAGGAAGAGCCTCTGACCTGTCTAGTTCCATAAGGCAAACCCACCCTAGACCTCTGGCTTCAGCGACCAGGGAGGTAGTAGCAGCCCTGAGGTCGTTTTCCTCTCCTCAGGCAGCAGAAACATCAGGCCTCTTGGGGGAGGAGTAGGCAGGATATGACAAGGCAGAGTCCCATACCTCTACTTGAACAATTCTTCTGGTAAAGCTGGAGAGAACTAAAGAAACAGCTGTACGTATCGTCCACTAACTTCCCTGATTTGTTTAGTATATAAGCTTAGTCAGGCAGCCTCCCTTCCTACCTTTTTTCCAGGAGCCATCTTTGCTGGAGGGTGGTAGGTAGAATCCTGCTCGTTTGCCTCTAGTGTGCATTTGATGGGACTGGGGGAAATGCATTATCCTTAAAGCTTTACCTTACTTGGCTTCACTATAAAAAGTGATTATCCTCTGATCCCTTTAGGCCGTTTCTCCATTTTCTTGCAGCTTTGTTCTTAACTAGTTCCTTCCAGGATCCATTCTTTCTCAAATGAGTTTGAATCTAGCTTTGCTTTGGAGACTCCAGTGGGTACTCTTCCTGCTGTTCTACTTCCTCCTGCCAAGTCTGAGTAAGTTTTGTCTCCAACCATCTCAGCCAGTTTGGCCCCTAAAAGCTTGGTGGTTCAAGCTGTTAGTCTGGCAGATCCAGGGGTGATCCCTTGCTCCAGAGAGGGAAGCTCTTGGAGCAGGAAGGATGCCCACCGCTGCTTTCAGCTGCCTCTTTGCTTATCCTCCTTGCTGGCCTCATTGGGCAAATCTGCCTCTGCAGGATTGTATGTTTAAAGCTTTGGCCTGTGTTACTTTTTCTGATGCTCGTGTCTATTTCTCTTTGAATCCAGTTTGGACAAGGAATTGAGTTGTATGAGTGACGGCATGTTGGATTTAACTGTTTCAAGATTCTGAGACTTAGCTAAGTGAATGTGGACAGTAACACCACTCTATGGCTATAAAGTCTATCTCTTGGATTTTCAAATGGTGTTTGACTTTTAGGGCTGGCAGCCCAGAAGGATGGGGCCAAAGGGAAGCAAAGACCTCTTCCCTCTGTTGTTTCTCTCTCACCTACCTGAACTCACAGGAGGCTAGATCATCCCTAGTATATGTTAGAAAACATAAATTAATGACCCATAGCATTTTTTAATGTTTTAAACATAAATTAATGACCCATAACATTTTTTTAATGTTTTTAGTTAAATTAAAATTTCTTTAAGCTTGGTTCATTGAGGTATTTAAGTGTAAATATTATTGACTAAGAATTACTTGAATAGTTAAGCTATGCTGGTATGAAGAAGAGGCTACAATGCTGTCCCAGGAGCTTTCTTGAGGGATAAGAGCTCCTTCTGGACACATTGTATAAAAAAATAATTATTATTATTTTATAAATAATGTGACATAGATGTAACTGATCTCCCTCCCTCTTTTGTACCAAAGTTGAATGTTCTGTGTCAAGAGACTGCTCATCATCACACATGTGATGCCTGCCTTTGGAGTTGAGTAGGGAGCTTGAACCTCAAGTCCCAAATACCTGTTAAGATTGGAGGTGTTGGCTGGGGCACAGGTCTAGAAATCAAGCTTCTACCCATACCTCATGCAAGGTAGACCCTCTTAGTTTTAGTACTCTGAGCTAGTTTACCTCAGTTTCACAGGCAGAACAGTTGGTCCAGGAGTCCAGGAACACCTTGAAGAGGGTGTCCTGACATGGACTGAGTGTGTGTGTGTGTGTGTATTAGTGCATGTACGTGCACTGGACAGGGACGAGAAGCTGGGACTTTCCATTACAAATAAAGACTTAATTCCTGTGAGTCTAGTTGAAATTTTTGGTATAATGTGAGATTTTTCTCATGTCATTAAGAATTTGAAAAAAAAAATTATCCTCTATTATAAAATAATTTACATCTAAAGCCAGCTCCATCTCAGTTTTTGATGAGATTATCGAAACCTCTTTCCAAAACACACAATAACAGTCTAACACTAGAAGTAGTACCCTCATCTTCAAGCATGAAAATTATTTACTTCTCTCTCTAATGTTCTCCTCTTTTAGACAAAAAGTTCAGTGTTTCATCAGCAATTATGAGTCATAAAAAATCAACCCCCAAAATAACACATTGTTAAGAAACAAAAGATTCAACAGAACCAGAGTTAGACATGATCCAGATGTTGGAGCTATCAAAGAGGTAAATTAAAATAACTACGCTTAATATGTTAAAGTTCCAGTAGAAAAAAAATTTGAAACATGAAGATAGAACATTTCAGCAGAAAAATGGAACTATAAAAATGAAATAGAAGTGCTCAGTAAAAAAAAAAAAGGAAAAATATTGTCACTGCATTAGTTTTCTACTGCTACCTAACAAATTAGCACACATTTACTGATTTAAAATAACAGCCATGTATTATCTCATAATGTCTATGAGTCAGCTGTCAACACAGTATTGGTCATCTGCTTGGGGTCTCTCAGGCTGTAATCAAGATTCTCATCAGCTAATCAACTGAGGAAAGATCTGCTTCCAAGATCTTGTTGCTTGTTGGCAGAATACATTTAGTTGGTGACTTGCTTCATTCGGGTCAGCTGGAAAGAGAGTTTCTCACCTCATGGAGGGAACCAGCCCCTCATTTAAAGGTTTTCTGCTGATTGGTTGAGGCTCACCCAGAATAGTCTCCCTTTAGATTAACTCAAGAACAACTGATTTCACATCTTAATTGTCTGCGCAAACTTTTGACTTTTTTCTATAATCTGATGGCTACAAGAAGTGTTCTATCTGTGCTCAAAGGAAGGAAATTATAGAAAGATGTGACTCATTAGGTTTCACCTTATGGTGTATCTAATTTAGTGAGCAACCTAGATCACAGTGATTCTTCATGCCTTTACCGTATAGAAGACACATTCACCCCATCCCAAAGTCCCCAGAAGTCTTATCCCATTACAGAATCTGCTCTAAGTTCAAAATCTCATTATCTAAGTTAGGTCCAGGTTTAAATGATACTTCTAAATTTAACCCATTAAATACAACTCTTGGGACACAGTATCTCACCATCTTTTGACTTATGAAATTAAAGTTATATACTTCCAACCTACCCAACATACTGTGGTGGGGCAGGAATAGATTAATTGTTGTAGGCCTTTTGATTCAAAAAGCAGAAAAAAGAAGGTTAAACAAAGTCATTGGTCCAAGGCAGTTCTGAAGTCCAGTCAGGCAAACTCCAGCCATATCTTCTTGATTTGGTTTTAAGGTCTGGCAATACTACTCTGTGGCTTTCTGCTCTACCCTCTGGGCTATTTGTTTCCATCTTTAAGTTATTTTTTCTTTATCAAACAAGATATGACACATTTATATCTGATTAGTTTTCTCAGACTGATTTCCTGCCATTAGAATATTAAAGGTCTAACAACAGCCTCTTTTCATTTAGTATACTTTCTGATACATAAAGCTTTCCTGAGAACTTATCAAATTTTATCCCTACCTCTGCTATATCTTATAATCTTAGAAAAAGATAAATTTATTTGAAGATGATACTGATGGAGGCATATTCTTAATAAAGTCTTCCATCCAGTAGAAGTACCCTAGAATTTTACATTTATTTTTCACTTACTTAGGTTTGAGGGTGTTATCCTAAAAGCAATTAATAGATGAACAAAAGAAGAAATGAATAAAAACTCTGATATTAGCATTTAATTTTTTGTATTTTAAAATTTAATTTAGTAAGAACATGTCAAATTTTAGAGTATGTAAGGACTATTTCAGCATTTTTATACATAACGCCCTATATATGATGTTTTATGGAGTATTTTTCCAAATTATGTATTCTTTAACTTAGGCCTTATATGCTATCTTCAGAACCTAACATATATATGTTACATATATTATTAGTGTATATATGTATGCATATATGTATTTATACATATATATATATACACACACATTAATTTTAACAAACCAAACTATCCAATTTTCAAGACCATGTATGTTAAATACGAATAGGGAAGTTTATAATGGGACATCACACTGACAGCAATGAAAAATAACAGGTGACAGACTTATAGCAGAAAGAGAGAATGACAAATACCCTTAAAAACTCACAAAGCTAAGAGGTTGAGAAAATTTAGCATAGTGAGCTAAATTTTGAGTTTAAATTGTGGGTTCTGAGGATGTATTATATCAAAAAAGGATGTAAAATTGACATTCTCAATGGTTACATGAAATCATTAAGATAACTTAAAATCTATTTTGAATATTATTGTTAGAGCCTGTGCCTATTTTTCATCTTGAGTCAGTTATTGCAAATGACCATTTATAATAAAAAAATGTGAAGGGTCACTGTATTAAAGGACATCGTTCATGATACGATGCATTCCATTAAACAATAATAATAGGAGGGTATGCATTCAATAGTATTCCTTTGCATTAACCCCTATAGAGAAGTCTCATCAATTTATTAAGGTTATTTAGGCAAATTCTCTAATACAAGGGATCTAAAACACAGGCAGCTCACCAATTTCATATTTATTATTTCTATAATTAGATAAATTAAAGAGGATTGATAAATCTACAAATGTATTATGTAACATTTTAGTTATTGTAGTCATGAATTTTCTAAAAAAATGAATCATGGTTTAGTAAATGTTATTAGACGTTATTTTTAAAAATAAACAATATTTACATTCAGTAGGTGAAATATAATTTCAGCCAATTCCACAAATGGTGGTAATACTATTCAAAATCTAATATTGTAAGTAGGTGTCTTTAATGGCTAAGACCTTAATTGGTATTATTGTTAGTTATTCTTTCCATTTAATTGCAAGTTTCAAATGGATATTAGTACATGTTCTTGAGCAGATACACAGATCTTTTTATTATTTTTTTAAATAAATATTTGGTTTACATCCCAGAGGAGATATGTTGACTATCCACCAAAACAAAGATATATCAGCATTCTTAGCTTTCACTAAAATATTTTAATCATGAGCTTTGATCATTTATTTCTTAAGCAGATATAAATTTGTCCACCTATAGTAAAGAATATTTGTACCTCAGATACTTCTCTATTTAATATATCTTTTTAAACATAATCTATTGTAAGAGGGTCTCCCTTATTTTTTTATGATGGATCAAATTATATATTTCACACCAACATAATTACATTATCTTTAGAACTACTAAAGAACATTAGTAGCTATTAAGAGCATATCTATTCTAAAACAAAACAAAACAAAACAAAACAAAACAAAAAAACCAAGAAGGTAAGAGATGAGATCATTGTATAAGAGGTGAAATTATTAGCAACTGGCACATTAGTCCTGATTTGCTCAAACCCTAATATCAAATTGAAACCATTTTATTTCCTGGAGAGACACTGTAAAAGAATTCACAAGACCAATTAATGGTTTAATAATAGAAACAAACTATGCATAAACTGAAAAGCACGTTCACTCTAAAGGTGACACGACTAGAACATAAAAAATTGGGGGCCTGTGGCTTGGAATCGAAGAATAAGGAACAAGAAATATGGTAAATATTGATTTTTCTTTTAATTTTATCCATACTGCTATTAGAATGACATGCTAAATATAGTTAGCCTATGCAGATGCATGAGGTAGAATTAAAATTGCATTGTTACAATTCTTAAATTCACTTACAAGCTATCTATAAGACATGAGATGATGCAAGGAATATTTTTAAACTCTTAAATGTATTTAACTATTATGTTTCTATCAGGTTAAATTTCTTAAAACTCTGCATTTGGTTTAATACTCTAGCTTTCTATAGCAATCTGTTGGCATGTCTATGACTCCATACACATAATATGTATTTGAATCAATGGACTACATTATAAAGCAAGTCCATTTTATGCATGCACTACAGAAATAAAATTAAGGAGAATGTTTATTATGTTACTTTATGACTTTCATAAAGAGACCCATGTGCTACATATTTTTAGAGAGTTCAATGCCAGGAAAATTTGTCTCTACAAAAAAAAAAAAAATCATAGAAAACACAGTTAAAACATTAAAACATTTTAATATATAACACAAGAACTAAACATCTTTTCAAGTTTTTGTTTTTATTAATGTCTTGGTTTCTAGAAAGCTGACCACAAAATAAAACTTCTAACTTGATTAGTTTTACCAAATTTTGTGTTAAATAAGTTATTCACATAATCATGACACTGTTTTATATTTATTAAATATACACATACATTCATGTATTTTATGTTTTCACCTAATATTTTATATGCCAGAGAAACTTGATTTGTAAAGATATAATCTGTATTTCAATGAAAATATGGGTCTTTTTGCCAAACAACAAAATATTTATTAGCTATTAAACCCATATTTTATATTCTCAAGTTTTACATTGCCTTGATAGCTTATTCAATGATAGATAAGTATTCCCTAATAGGCTTCTTTTTACTTCTTGCTAGTTTATCTTTATTTTAATATTTTTTTGTTTATAGAAATACAATTTGAAGGTATTTACTGTATATTTAAATATTTTAAGCATATTTTAAGAATATATTTACTTATTAATACATTTAAAAATAAAGAATATTTAAGAATTTATTGATTTTTCTAAAGATTATGGTTTATTTTATATCTCACATGATATTTAAAAATGTACATGTTGTTGTTGACCAAAAAAACATTTTTCTGTGTGTTTATTTAGATAAGTTGGAAACAAATTTATTTTTAATGAAAGTTGTAAGAGGCAACTATCCAAACTTGTGTACGTGCACACACACACACACACACACACACACACACACATACACACAGAGTTTGATTTTTCAGAAAATAGGGCAATTATTACATCTTATATAAGAAACTTCATCTACCATAAACAAATATATTCTACTGCTAAATTTTTTAAAAATCATTTGATTGAAACCTGTTAGTCAATATTATAGGAAACAGTTTGATATCAGAAATTTCAGTTGGCTCAATCTAATCCAAAATCTTTACATAGTTGTATTTTATCAGTTCTGCAGTTGCCATTCTTGCTGATAAAGGTTACATACCTGGGAAATTAAAAGTTCCTAGTTAGTCTGACATATTAAAGAGCTCAACTATAATTAAGAAAGAAAGTACTTAAGTATTTAATCTTAAATAATGACTTTATTCCACATAGGTATTTTCTTTGTTCATACCCCTCCTGTGGGCATGAGAATATAAATAGTTCCTAAATTTCTGTGCTTTATATATTTGAGAACATTTCAACACAACACTCATAACACTTGGCTGTTTTAGCAAAAATATTGTTATCATTGTAGGTTTTTGATAAAATACAATTGTAATAAATTCATAAACTGAGATTCGTCAAAGAAATTGAAGACTAATTTTTGATTTGTAGTAATCATTTCCAAACCTACCAAGCAACTGATATATATCATGTAAAATTTCCAAAATTGCACTTCATTATTCAACATATGCCACTATATTTTGATGAGGATGATGAAAGAAATGGAATAATTCTAGAATTCATCCGTTCACAAATCAGTCATCAACACCATGACAGTGCTTAATCTTTGTATTACAAACAGGAGGTAAATGGACACCATTTTCTAAATAAAGAGGATTTTGTTTTTTTGTTTAGGTGCCACAACTCAAAAGTTTAGGGCAAGAGTGGATTATTCTAATCATTTAACAGGAATCTATTATTCAACCCTGTGACCTATAAATTTGTTTCATACCCAAAGTCTACACTGAGAGCTCCCAAATGCTGAATACCCTTATGTTTGCAAGAATTCCCAGCTTTATAATCTCATGTTATCATTATACATCTTCATTATAATTAAGTGATGCAAAGTCTGTACAAGTTTTTGGAAGCTATAAAAAAATGATAGATCATTGATTTTTTTTTTTTTGCTTGTATTATCCTGGAAAAAACACTCCCATCTTTTTCATCATGGCACAAAGTGAATTAACACATAATAAATTTTTAACAAGTATGTTAATAAGCTTCAGTATTATTATGACAACACTTTTATATTGTGTTAAAAATAGACTATGAACGTATTTCCAATTATATATGTATATATGAAATATCTATATATATGAAAAATTGCTGTATCAAGGGACAGTTTTCTCCATCTGGATTTTTATAAAACACTATTTATTTTGCTTACATGGAATCATTACAGTGCTTTTGCTCTGGAATTTGAGGAGTGCGCTCCTCTGTGTTTAGGAAAGTGATCCCCCAAAATGAAACTCCCTCCTTTGTTCGGAATTTTTATCAAAGGAAAGTCATCCTAATTGCAGGCTTTTGCTTTTATGTGACCTTAATTTCTTCCCATTTCAAGTCCAACTGACTCTAATCTGGCACAAAACTATTTCAAAGTGAAAAATTTTTAATTGCTCTTTACTATCTCTGTGCTGTCTTCTACATGGCACCACTGATGGTGAAAAGTGCCTACCATGATATGAGAATGCAAATGAGAAAACTGCCGCACGCTGATATTTTGCTTGGTGTGATTGTTTTGGATCTTTTGGGTCCCGTGTGATGGTGATAAATGCTGTTGACACATAGTAGCAGAAGTGGGTCCAATTTAAATACTCTGTCCTTCCTAAAGCCTTATCTTCAAGCCTTACAACTCCAAATTACAGAAATTTACTGTGCTTCTTCAGAATTTTCTAAAATTATTTCTACAACATTTTATTACCATATAAGCCATCTATAATGCCAAGTGTACTCTCATCTGAGGGCATCTTCACTTAGTATTCTCTCTGGCAAATCCATCCATCTGATGTTTACAGTGGTTGCTCCCTCACTTTAGTCAAGTCTTATCAATGTAAAATGTCCCTCCAGTTCTCCTTAACTTATTTTATTTTTGTTCGTATCACCTAATGCTATTCAAAAATTCATATTTAATTACATAAGCAAATGTAAAAATATGCTTATGTATGTATGTATACATACACATGTATGCATGTGTGAGTGTATTCTTTTTCTCCAAATAGAAAGTAAAATTCGTCCAAGTAAGATTGTCTTTCAGTCTTCTTGATTCTGTCCTTAATATAACAATTGATATCAATTGATATCAATGTTATCAATATTGTTTGAATAAATGAACTATAGATTGAATGGATCTTTATCAAAGAACTATTTCTCTAAAGTTATGAATTGTGGTTGGCACCATACTGGATTTAAAAAATGGTATAGATTGTTCTATCATGCTTATTTTTATAAACTCCTCAGGTCATTTCTGTTTGGTTGTTCTACTAGCACTTTTCTAAAAGTCTTATATAAAAATACCAATCAGTGTTAACAATACTTCTGTAACTTAGATGTGATTACATAGACCTCATATATTTAATTAGATTTAACTTTACATAATGTGTATTAGTGTTCAAATATTTTTAGACTATGGGGTCATTTACATATGGTTTTCCTGCTCAAAACTTGGTCTTAATCTTTTGGTTCTCTGTGTGTGTGTTTCCTAGTTATAAGTATATTCATATATATATGTGTCTGTCTGTCTGTCTCTCTCTCACTCTCTCTCTCTATGTTTATTGTTGAGGATAATAGAAGCACCATCACTGTTTATCCAGGATGCAAGTTACATTTAATCATTATATCATTTCCCTGATTATATTTCTACTAAAGCTACCTCACTGTTTTGTTGCCTAAGAAATTCCCATGGCTTAAACTGGGATAATTATTAAAAGAGAATATTAAATTCTAATCAGTCTAGTTTTTATAGACTTCTTTAAACAAAAATCAAAAATATTAAATTTTTATTGCATATTATAGAAGTTTTAATAACAAGAAATATAGATAAATGTGAATCTTTTGAATAATATTTAACATTTAATCACTATAAAATAAATAGAAAGAAATAAGCTAGACTTGATCATAAACAGAGCCTGCAAAGTATTAAAGTATTTTTTATGATCAAATCACATGCCACTTAAAGGTGAAATAAATCAATTATTATTATCTTAAAAGGGATTCTTTTGCCCATATTACTTTATTTTGTGGGTGTTTTAATCCCTGCTCTGTGTTTGCTTCATAGGACATAATTAGGGTAGGACTGGCCTGATCCAAGTTCTTTGTTAAGTTCCTGGGGTTAGATGTGAGTTTTGGGAGAATGAGAGGGAATAAATTCAGGCAAGGATTAACTCAAGACATATTTCCTATACCAGAAATCAACCTTAGAGTTATAGGATCAAAGAACCTAAACTGCATAGAGGTCAAATAAAAAAGAGTATTGGTCTAGATGGAAAAGACGGGGTACCCTGGGAGACTTGCATGAATCCTACTTCTGGATATGCACCTTGATTTCAAGATTTAGGACAGAGTGCACAGGTGGCATTTGCTTGTACAGCATTTGTTTTTCAATTTTAAGTCATTTTTCACTATATACTATGACTTTTATCAATCTCATTGGAAATAGTTCCCAATGTAAATGCAAATGCTATTTGATTAACTTACTGTATTAACTACTGTTATCAATTATTATAATTACTATTGAAACAGTAAAATAAAATGAGAAGAATAATAGCAAACACTATGCTTCCTATAGTGATATTCACTATGCTGAGTGTTTTATATTTACTTTAAATTTTTTATTCTCACAGTAATCATATTCACGAGGCAAATTATTTCACTTTTATAGACAGAGAACATGTGATTTAGTTTAATACCAGACTAGTAAGAGATGGAGCTGTGCTCACATTCATGTTTATAATACTTGGAGGCAGAAAATTTTCAAGAACACATTATAATTCTTTAAACAATAGATTTTATTTCAATCAAATACATATTCTAATAAATCAATGGTTGAATTTTGCAACACAAACTTACTCGAACAATAGTATAATCTTAAAATTAGCCTCAATTCTTTTAATGTGTTCTCTTTATGAACTACTATATTCCAAGTGTGTTTCTATAAATTGTTTTCATGCTCTTAAATTAAATTTTACATAGTTTTGTATACACAGTTCATCTTAAAGCTTTATTTTTTTTCTTTTACTTGTTTTAAATTCCTTTTAACTTTCCTGTCTTACTCCCAAAACTAAATACATTTGGGCTTAATATCTAGTTTTAGCCATCTACTAGTTGATATTGAGCTATTTCCAGACTTCTCTGTATCTCCTTAGAAATACTGAGAGATCAATTCATCTTTTTACAAATAATCATCATCTTGTTTTCTAACAGCTACAATTTAATAAATATTTCTCCTCTATGACTCAGGACCTTGACTCCTCTCCCCATTTGCTTCAAACAATGTTGCCAGCTCTTACACAAAACATTTCATCTTGCAGGTCTAAAAAGAAATGAGTAGAATATGGATTCACGCCATCAGGAGCTGCCGAAACCACTCCTTTGGTTGTCTCTATTGGCAATTCTAATTCTTAAAATAATACTTTGTTTAACCTTACTTCTACCTTTCTAGGGCGTCCCTGAAGCTGACACAATGATTCAGACTAATGATACATTATGCCCTTTCTCACTCTTTCCAGAGGTAAAGTTGTTTTAACGCCTCTTTTGGGTATAGACTTAAAATAGAAAAGAGTCAAATGTTAACACTACTAACAGAAGGAAATAACGTACCTGAGCCATCAAATTGTTCACAGGTAAAATGTAGAAAACAGTAACTATATAATTCTTTTAAAACATATCTTCTGAGTTTTTAATATTGTTATATTGAGGCAAGACCCTGATAAAACACAAAGAAGGCAAGATTGACTTCATGTGGCGTACTCCATAGATGTGGCACACATTTCAGCACTGTCTCTCCATCAGCCTCCTCTGACATGCTGAAGATTAGTAACATTAAAATCAGGGCACTTTTCCTTTTTCATGTATGTGAACCAATGCCCAAGGATGTGCTTTTCAAGGTGATTATTTTGCTTTGCTTGAAATCATTTGGAAGCTTTTGTTGTTATTATTTTAAATTGAGGTAAAATTGACACATTAGTTTCAGGTGTACAGCACATTAATTCAACATGTGGATACACTGCAAAGTCACCATAGACAGTTACAATTTCTTTTTCTTCCTTGTGATAGAGCTTTTAAGATTTACTCTCTTGGCAACCTTCAAATATACAATACAATATTATTGCCTGTGACTACCATGTTCTTCATTACATCCCCAGGATTTATTTCTTTTACACAGTCATGTACTACATAACAATGTTTCAGTCAATGAGGACGTGCATATATAATGAGGGTACCACAAGATTATCATGAATATGAAAAAAGTATGTCACCTAGTGATGTCATAGCCTTTCTAGAATAGTAGCGCCATGCACTACTCGTGCATTTCTGGTGATGTTGGTGGAAACAAACCTACTGTGCTACCAGTCATATAAAAGTATAGCATGTATGATTGTGTACAGTACATAATAATAATAAAGGACTGTTACTATTTTATGTATTTATTATACTATATTTTTCACCATTATTTTATAGTGTATTATTTCACTTATTAAAAAAAAAGTTTGCTGTAAAAGAGTATGCCGTGTTATACCACCTGTGGCCTCATAGAGTTCATGTTTACTAGTCTCTTGATTGCATCATTTTCTCTTGTGCTCAGTTTAATCTTGTGTTGTTTGGTACAGCAGCCTGTTATATAGGCTGTAGCCTGGGAGCAATAAGCTACACCATATAGTCTAGGTGTGTAGTAGGCTATACCATCTAGGTTTGAGTTAGTATACTCTGTGACATTCACACAATGCTAAAATTACCTAACAACACATTTCGCAGAACTACATCCCTGCTGTGATGTAGCGCAAGATGGTATCAGCAAGTTCGTACCTCTTGACCACCTTCATCCATTTCGCCCACACCCCAGCTTCCTTCCCTTCTGGGAACCACCAGTCTGTTATCTGTACCTGTGAATTTTGTTTTGTTTGTTTTGTTATTATATCCTAGACAATATTAACATGATACACAGGGTGTGATACGTAAGCCAAAAATAAGTTTAATTTACTCCCCTAGTGGGCAAAGTGGTCATTATAGAATATCAGCAAGCAGTCTTTAATTCCAGATGATGACTTATTTAATATATATGCCTTATATTGCATTTATTATATATATTAACAACTGCATATTTTAAATGATTGAAATAATAGCATAAATCCAGTGCTTTACTTCTAATGTAGTGTACTATTTATTATATTTTATGGTGTGTTTTTTCTGAATTTTAAAAAACTAAAATAAATTATTTTTCATGCAACTCCATTTGGCCTGTTATAATATAAATAAAAATGCTTTAACAGCATTTTTTTTTAAAAAATTTGGAACACAATGAATATATTATTTTCACTAGAAATAACCAATTGTTATTGGTACTATTGAAAGTAATGAGAATTACAGACATTACACCAAGAAAACAATATCTAAATGCTACACACACATATATATCTTCAGAATAATCACCTCTGGGATTACTGGTGTTCACTCTATTTTTCCTTGCATATTACGTTTATGATATACATAAAATTATAAATGTGCTCAATATTAAATAAAAAGTAAAAAACAAAGAGAGATTCTAAAATCTTACCTCAAAAGGAAGATTTGGAATTATTTGAGCATTATAGCTTTAATAGAATACATCTTTTGTTTAATGAGGTTAATAAACAAAAACTTCCAGCTGCCTAATTATGACATATATTATTTAAAATTATCTGGTTACTTTTTAACTGCTCCTCCCAGAAACACTAGACAGGAAGAGGAAAAAATAAATTTGTACTTCAGAAAAATAATAAATTTTTGTCACAGTCTAAGTTTTTTATATACTCTCAAAATATCACTGAGAGTTTTATGAATGAAAAATCATATTTATTAAAAAATCCTTTTCATTGACCGAACCACTTTTTCCCACTGTCCATCATTAACCACTGAGAATATTGCCTTTATCTGAATAAAGGTATTACCTCCACTAATTGTATTCTATACTATTTCAATATACACTCTGTTTCCAAACCTGGAATTGTTTTGGACCATTTTCTAGTTCTTCATCTGCATTTTGTCTTCATTTTATTACTCTGACATTTTAAGTTTTGTATGGATAGATTATAAAATATGTTGATATTTAGGAATGTGAGTTATCATTGATATAATAGAATGCTTTGTGACTTATTCATATTTTTTCCAGCTTATAACTTTTTTTTTCTGCTGGCTAAAATTTTTATTAATTCAAATGGAAATCATGAAATATACTGTTAGACATGTAAAAACAATAACCCAATTATTTTGCAACTTTATGCCATGCTGTGTAATTTATAGCAATATATCTTTGGTAAAGTTTTCTTTCTTTAAATATTATCTTTAAATATATATTATCTCTGTTCTGTAATTTTAAAAATGATTCTTTACATGCAGAACTATAATATGTTTAAAAAATGAAGTATATTACCACTTGAAAACTTATTTTGAAACAAGCCAGATTATAAATGAATATATTAAAATTAACATATATGAAAATATACTCAATTATGCGTAAAACAAATAAAAGATTTAACTTCAGTTTGACAACTTCTTATGATAATACTTCTCAGGTGTTCATTTTTAATCAACTTTGTTAAAAGGCTTGACACAGTCAGTCACACTAAACCATGATCAAAAGAAGTACAACACCTAGATACCTTAAATATTTGGGGAATATTTTAATATTCAGCTACCCACAGTATTAAGTATTTTTAATATTAGCATTTCTTCTACAAAATGAGTTTTCCTAAGAGAATTTAGAAGTTTAAAAAAGCAACCAATTAAAGAACATCTTTGCAATTGCTTAATCTGATAACGATAAGACTAAAATTTCAGTCTTGGACTAGCCAAAATTTGGAATCTTGTTGCAGGTAGATAAAGAAGCTATTACTCTCTGAAGATAACTGCTTTGGCTGAATGGTTTTGTGCTTTGTTTATCATACCAATAGGTGATAAGGCTTATAAGAAGTTGTGCACTGCTAATGGTGGTGATAAGAAAAGACAGGACATTACTCTTGAGAAAATCTAGATATAATCAAATTCTGGATTAGCTCATCCTTGCTGGGTAAACTCTCCACTTTAAGCACAACAAAAGAACAAAAGGAAAATGCATCTTTAATACAGAATATATTTAGAGAAAATAAGTTGGGAGTCTGAAAATCTCTAGTTCTCCATCTATTTTTCTACATTTGAACCATTATTTTCAAAATATGAGTTTGAGAATTTACCTTTTTCTTATGAACATGACAGCAAACATTTATTGAGCACCTTCTGTTTATGTGAAAATACAAAAGACTTCACCTAGAAGGATAGATATTAGAAATTGTAGAGAAATAAAATGTTATTTGAAAGATATTCTAGCAATATAAATAAAGGGCTGGTTGAGTGTGAAGAATTACCATTCATCTTCAAAAAGGAGATGACATTTGAATTGATATTGAAGACTAAGCAGGTTCACTAGATAGGTAAGATAAGAATATTCCAGAGAGAAAACAGAAAGGGCAAAGGCAGGT
Organism: Eidolon dupreanum; assembly: GCA_028627145.1. Classification (NCBI taxonomy): domain Eukaryota; kingdom Metazoa; phylum Chordata; class Mammalia; order Chiroptera; family Pteropodidae; genus Eidolon; species Eidolon dupreanum. The sequence goes on from CM053508.1 coordinate 26,705,749, forward strand.
GTGAAAAAGGTTGATGTGTGAGTGAACTGCAAACTCTGTGTTACATGAGAGAAAGGCTGAAAATGGGGTCGGAAATGGTAACTCTAACAGATCTCATTTAACTCCGGTGGGTGGTGGGGAACTGAGTCTTTGTCCCAGAATATATGTCCTGTTTTCTAAAGACAACCTGCATCAGAGCCCCCTGAGAGACTTGTTAAATTTTCAGAATCCAAGGTATGCCAGAGTTTAACTGAATCATAAGCTCTCTGGGTGTGGTACAGGAATCTGCACTTTAATAAATACCTTGATCTCATGCCCGATAAACTTTGAGCTCAATTTTCTATTGATGAAATGCAACATGAAATGTGCATACCCCATGTATGCCCAATATGATACAATGTGACACGATAGTGAATGAGAATAAAGTAATAAAATTTTTGTTATTGTTTACTGAGAAAAGGAAGGGGGAGGAAGAAAGGGAGAGAAGGAGAAAAAGAGAGAGAGAGAAGAATACAATTAATAGGTGTGTCTAATGTGCAGATAGTTATTGTATCCTTCATTTGGCCCATATATCATGGTGTAGTGTGTAAAATATCGTCAGAGGAGATTGTCCTCCCATTTGCTTTCAGTGTGTTAGAATGTATGGCATTTTAGGCATACTGGGTTAAATTTCTTTCTTTCTCTTTCTTTCTTTCTTTCTTTCTTTCTTTCTTTCTTTCTTTCGTCTGTCTCAGTTTAACAGAACTTACGTTCAAGTCTGTGGTTAAGTGTGCCATTTGAAAACACATGTTTTGTGAGCTGTTTCATCTATGAAAACCACTGAAATAAGTATCAAGCAAATTACTTTAGCATTCTTTCAAGATGCTAAAAAAGTAATTCTAAAAAGGTACATATGTTTATACTATTAATACACATATAAAATGATGGAAATATGTCTTATTAAGTCAGAAGATATTTTGGGTTGACAGATCTTTCTTTTTGTAAAATAAATGTTGTAGTTAACAAAAATGACAGCATAGGAAAGAAACTTGAAGTCATAAAATTCTAAAACACAAATTATTTTGCTTAAGAATTTTAATATCTTCTATTGACTGTGAGGGTGACTTTCAAACCTTTTTTAAATCGTGGAACCCAGTGATTGTCTGCTTTTATTTTTGTTCTATTCCAAACTACATTGTTCTATTATAAATGTTAAAAGTTGTTTTAAAAATAGAAATAAAATAAAAAATATGTAAATAAATCAATATTTAAAAACAATGCTGACACTATCAATTCCTTAAGTTTGTTTTACATATTAAATAAACTTTGCATGTGAAAAATCAGGGTGATATACAGTATATGGTAAGCACATAATAAAAGTTGCATGTATCATTACTGCTACTGGTGTTGAAGTTCTTACTGGCTTAAATGTCCCTTTGTTGTAGTTGCATGACACAACAAATTTTATTTTTCACTTTCAGCATTTCTTAAGCCTGGCTTCTGATCTGTGAACAAGTAAGTGCTATTGCAAATAATTTTATACTTTAAATAGTGTATTTCATGTGGAGGATAGTTATACTCTAAATGGATATATTTAGTGTAAGTCAATGGTACAGGTGAATAAGTATAAGATTGCTCTAGATATTCTGGGTTTATTTTGTTGTCATATACTTTTTATCAGAATGAAGTTTTCCATACCTCAGCACTTCATTTCAAAATATAAAAGAAAGTTCTGATTCTGTCAGATTCACTATATGTGAATTCAGAGCTTACAGCCACAAACTAGTTCAAGCTGCACTTGTCATTTTTCTTGTATTTAATGAAAAGAAAGTTATGTTGTGTTCGCTTCTTGCCAAGGTTGCATTTAATGTCACTAGTAGTAATTTTTTTTCTTTCAAAAAGTGCAGAGATAGCTTTATCTTCCTTTTATAGTATTAAAACATGTGTTTAATAGATACTAAAAAGTAGCGATGAGATAAACATACTTTTTACAATAAACATGTGCGTGTATTGACATATCTGTCTAATATACTAGATAGGTATGCAGTATAATTTCTCAGTGTATTTTTGCATGTCATTTCTCAATCCATGTGTGTATATTCTACGGAAACATATTAACATCATGTTGTTTATATTTTATAGTAATATATAGATGTATATAAACGTATATTCAGATATCAAGTTTCCACACCCTTCACTTCTAAAAATAGCAATCAATAAATAAAAAATAAGCAAAACAATTCATTCACAGTTCCCTACTCCAGAGACAACTCTTGCTAACATTTTTTAAATTTACATTTTACATTTTATTTTATTACAAAATAATAAAGATAGTGATAGCCATATTCATAAATTTCATACTATATATGTTATTTAAAAATTATATTGAGCTTATGTCAAAATGTCCTTGAAAATTTTCTATTAACAATAATTTAAAATGACATTCCATATTGTGTTACATGTATGTTTGGCTCAGGCCAAACACCTTGGAGTCATCTATTAGTACTTTCTTGTTTCTACTCCATAGCCAATCTCTCAGCAAATTCTGTTTTGTGTAATCCTTAAAATATACTGAGAATCACAACACCTCAACCCTATTTGTTTTAAATAAAATTAAATTCTATATTAGACAAGCTCACCACAGCACTCAAAACCAGTGTTTTCACATTGCACATATACTGTACAAGGATATACAAACCAGTAGAAAATGACTCATAAGTAGTATCAATGAATTTGTTATTAATTCAGCATACATAAAATATTAAAAGCCTTTCACAGCAGCTACTAAAAGTTTAAATTAATTAATGATCTGATTGTAAAAGTATAAAAACATGCTTATGAGATATCTGATAAGAGGTTAATAGCCAAAATACATAAAGAACTCATACAACTCAACAACAACAACAACAACAAAAACAAGGCAATTTAAAAATGGTTAGAAGACCTCAACAGATATTTCTCCAAAGAGGAAACACAGATGGCCGATAGAAATACAAAGATGATCAAGGTCACTAATTATCAGAGAAATGCAAATTAAAACCGCAATGAGATATCACCTCACACCTGTGAATGGCTATCATCAATAAATCAAAGAACAAGTATTGATGAAGATGCGGAGAAAAGTAAACTCTCATACACTGTTGGTACGATTGAGAATTGGTATAGGCACTGTGAAAAACAGTCTGGAGGCTTCTCAAAAAGTTAAAAATTAATATACTTTTTGACCCAGCAATTGCACTTCTGGGTATTTATCCAAAGAAAACCAAAACAATAATTTGTAAATATCTATGCACCCTTACGTTCATGGCAGTACAATTTACAGTAGCCAAGATATGGAAGAAACCTAAGTGCTAATCAATAGATGATAGGATAAAGAAGTTATAGTTCATATACACACTAGAATATTAGCCATTTAAAAAAATGAAATGCTACTATTTACAATGACTTGGATGGACCTAGAGGTTATTATGCTTAGTGTAATAAGTCAGACAGAGAAAGATAAATACCATATGATTTCACTTATGTGCAGAATCTAAGGAACAAAAAGAACAAACTAATCAAAAACAGACTCACAAATATAGTGGACAATCTGACAACGGTCATTGGGGAGGAGATTGAGGGGCTGAGAGAATGGGGTGAAGGGTTAAAGAAGTACACATTATTGATAGATGGTCACAAAATGGAAAGCATGGCATAAGGAATGCATTTAACAATGTAATAGCTAGGTGTAGAGCCAGAGGAAAGAAAGAGCAATTAGGGGGATCATTTTATAAATGATATAAAAGTCTAACCAGTGTATTATATACATGAAAGTAATAATAAAATTAAAATAAAGATTAAAAAACATTAATTAAGGTGATATTAGAAATAGGTATATAATAGCATATTGAGTAAAAATGCTCAAGCCAATATAAAAATCAATAAAATAATGGAAGTAATTGTTTTAAATTATCTCTTATCTAAAATTAAATTTTGTGGTGAAGGAAATTTCTAGTTAAAAATAGTGAAATAAAAGGGTTATTTGTTCTTCTCCACAAAAATAAAAAGAAAGGAAGAAAGAAAGGAAGAAAGAAAGAAAGAAAGAAAGAAAGAAAGAAAGAAAGAAAGAAAGAAAGAAAGAAAGAAAGAAAGAAAAAGAAAGAAAGAAAGAAAGAAAGAAAGAAAGAAAGAAAGAAAGAAAGAAAGACACAAAGAAAGAGACACAAAGAAAGAAAGACACAAAGAAAGAAAGACACAAAGAAAGAAAGAAGAAATGCAAAAAGAAAAAAATGTCATGTTATGTGGAGAGTATTTTAAAATACATTTTTTCAGCAATAAGGAATAGTCACAACCCTGAGGCAAATTAATAACAGACTTAGTGAATGAATGTTCCAGACAGTGAAATGTTAATAGAAATATTTATTAAAAGTTTTTCATTGTCAACTCTCTCCAAACTACATTTCATATATAAGTAAAAATAGAAAAATAATTAGTACTGGTTCTATTTATAGGTGGTACAAAATAGTGAATAAAGAATATTAAATGAAGTATAAAATATAGCTCAAGAAAACTGAGTTCAGACAGATAGTTCTCCATAAGATCAAAAAATTACAGAGTTCAGAATTCATTGTAGGGGGAAATAAAATACAGAGATAGAAGCTATATTAGAAATAATAGAATTAGAATAAACATAATATAAAAACCATGAAAGACATAGAAGACAGGCTTGAGGAAATCACACAAAAGGAAGATGAGAAGAACAAAGTTGTGAAACTGATTGTATAAAAAATGAGATATAAGAAGACAGACTATCCTGCATAAGAATAATTATGTCCCTGAAATAACAGAGAACACTTAAAATTGAAAAATACCCTGAAAGACACAAGAAGCACACTTGAGAAGGAAGAACTGAAACTGCTGATGAGAAGGAAAAATATTATTCTAAGAGAATTTGTTTCAACAAAAACATTTCCAATTGAATTTATTAACTCAAGTCTCTGGATATCATCTGTAGTATGGACTCAAAGATAAAAAGGAAGTCATATGTTAAATTGTAGTATTCAATATTAGTTAATAGTCATAAATAAAGATCCAGCATCTGGAAGCTCAAGATTTCAACTTCCAGCTCCTGTTACTAATTTGGACACCATAAACAACCTCTCTATCTGAACCCCTCTTTTCTAATTCTTAAAGGGATTTAACAAAATAGAAACTTAATGTACCTTCTGAACAGTACGTTAGATAATGGATATAGAATTCTTGGCTGAAATTAAGCATTCTCTAAGGTGTTATACATAAACCTTTAAGAACTCTGACAGTAAAGCATCCATGATTGCTTCAGGCTTTCTAGTAGAAAACATATAGATAATACACAAAATTCTCACAAAACAGTGCTAATATAAACCGACAAACTCAGAAATGGAAAAGATACCAAAGCAATAGTGGTAAGTAGTAAATCTACCAAAATAAAATGACTTATTTTTAGCTGTTGTGCTTAGGGTAACACAACAGATATAAATATTATAAAAGTTGGCACTGTACTGTTAATGATATAGTTACGGGAAATAGGAAGACAACCACAGTAGTAGATGTTCAACTTTCTCTTATAATAAGGAGACACTAGATAATGCCAAATCATACTAAAAATCAAAAGTACTCCAACTAGTTAATATATTTCTTGATATTTTTCTCTAAATTTAAATAGATTTTAGAGACTATTATGTCTTGTTATAAAGAAATATTTATAGAAATTTATAGGTATCTTTGCTTTGTGTCTCTTTTCATTTGAAAAAATTTAAATAAAATTAATTAATTTTACTTTGAACTAATAAATATTTTATTGTATTTTGTGAAATACTATCTATGGACTCTATTATCTGCTATATATCTAATATGCACATCTATATACACATGTAAGAAAAACTGGGATATTGTTAACAATGATTCTTTAAGGGTAATGAAATTTGTGGTTGATTTTCTTCTTCCTTTTTAAAATTCTCTTGATTCCTTTAAATGTGTTGTTAAGAACCCATGCCATTTCCCTATATTATAGCTATAAGATCCATCTATGTTGCACTGCATATATCTTATTACATGAATATACCAAACTTTACTTACACATTATGCTATTGATGGATATTTGGGTTTTAATTAAGTATTATTTTTCTTTGCAAAATGCTGCATAAAAACAACCAGAAGAATGTCAATGCTGTCTATCAATGTCTACAGGTTGGCTGAGTCTTGGGCTCCCATGGATTATTCTGATTCCAGGATTCAGTTTAGTTCTGATCCATGGGTGATTCAGGGACCACGGCTAAAGAAATAGCTGATGTCTGGGGATTGTTTTTCTCATTATGGAAGATAAAAGTTGAAATGAACTTGAAGTACTCACTATGCCTCTTATAAGCCTCAGCTTAGAACTATTATACTATCAACATGCCCATATTACATTAGTAAAGCAAGTCATTTGGCCAAGTTGAAAGTTAATAGGAAGGGAATAGATACACAATTTACACCACTGGGAATTCCTTCAATGTCTCTTTACAAAAGAAATAGTTATGTAATTTTGTTTTATAGGTAATAAAGTTAGAAACGATGCTATACTTCTGGGTTATTTTCCAGCAAACTTTGATGGTAATAGTGAAACTTTAATTATTATGAATAAGGCTACTATGAACATTCTTATATAGATCTTTTGATACAAAATGCAAATGTCTTTCTTTCAATGTGTAAAAAAGTTGTTGGATAGTGTTATAGAGAATTTCAGCAATAATTTATAATATCGGTTTTCCAAAGAGTTTATACCAATTTATAACCACAATTGGAGATGCTCTTATTTTGTTTAGAATATTTTTGCTTAATATTCACGAATGAGATCAGCTTATACTTTTTTCTTTGTAGAATAATTTTGTTCTGTCCTGTTTCATTTTAATTAAGGTTATGTTGAGATCATTAAAAGAGTGGAGAAGGCATTCTCTGGAAGAGTTTGTGTATGTTAGTCAAATTTCCAATCATTTATGTTGTCTTATTACTACATTATCTGGTTCATGTGTAGATCTGTATCTATTGTTTGTCGTTTCTTTTGATTTTGTTTTATGGTCCTTGGATGCCTGATAATTGCTTAATAAATGCTATATGTTATCTATAAAAAACATAAATGATTAGCATTTTATTTCCTTCAAAGAGGATTTAATTTATTTATGGTTAGCAGTGAGAGAATCTCCAAACATCCTTGATTCTGTCAGGGTCGTCATGTTTCAAGGCTATTCTTCACTATGATGAATTAAGACTCATTAGAGAAATGGTTGGTTTGAGGGCTGAGGCAGTGAAAAGTGAGCCTAATACAACTTGTGCCAGAAAGAAATGTAGTGCCTAAAAATATTATTTTATATTACTCACAGATCAACTCTATAAAAATGATTATTCTCGTTAATGGAAACTGAGGGTCAAGTGCTTTCCCTAATGACTTATTTAATCCCTGGTCTGATTTAAAATTTAGTTTTTTTACTCCATCCATTTACTAATCCATTTATTCAGCAAAATTTATTGAGTGTTTTTTGTATGCCAGGAATGACATTATATTTTGAAAATGTAGGTTAGGCTGCTCTAGAGATATTCAGAGGTAATTTATTCATTTTGAAATTTCTTATAATGTATTACTGTGCAGGATTCTGTTTCTGGACAGGACACAAGCCATCCATAATATCAGGCTAGTAGAAAATATAGTTATATATTAGATGAAATGTTATGGGGCTATTTTGTTGAGTTTTTAGTGTGTAGGAGGGTATTCTATTAGATACTATGTGATATATCAAGGAAATCTAACATGTTTGATGTGGGTCTCACTAAATTACCACACTGGAAGGCCGACAGCATCACAGCCTGACCCTGAAGCAGGGGAGGGGTGTCATGACCCTGGGGCCAGGGTGGGGTGAATCCCATCCTGAATGATTGCCTGGGGGACCAAAGTTCCAGGCCCACAGCTCCAAGTCCACAGCCCTAGTCCAAGCAGCATGGCCGTCTTGCACCAGGGGACCAGCACTAGGAGCCAACCTTACATTCACCTGCCTTGAACATTAGTTGGTTTGACTCCCGTGCCCAGCTGAGCTCTGCACCGCTGGCACATGAGGAGGGTTGCTGGCTCTGGTGGCCACTAGATAGGCTATTAAAAAAAAAAAAAATCACCACGAAAGCTATAACTTCACATAATAAAGTGCATTATTATTTCAATTTTAGTTAAACATTTAGAGACATTAGAACCACCTTAGATTTTTTTAGAGATAAAACTTAGATGTGTCTTAGTGGCTTATGGTGCCTATTAATAAGTGCTTTGATGATTTTAAAATATGTTGTTCAGCAGCCAAAAGGCTTGAATGATGAATTCTATAGAATGTATACTTATATTTAGCTACAAATAAAAGATAAACTGGCAACACTTTAAAAATTATTGTGTCTTCTTTCAACTGCAGAATTCATTAAACATCTAAAAATATTGTACTGCTGAATCTAGGCTCCAACTAAAATAATTCTAGTCTCCACCAAAACCAATTACATCTTATTATGAGCATAAAAATATCACTTCGGTATGAATCACCAAAATTGTATCTTTATTTTACACTCTTTAAAGTTAATACTATCAATTGAACATTGATGAAGAATTGATTTTAAAAACAAATATTTTAACAATTTATCTTGAAAGATAGTTTATTCATTTCATGTGTGTTTTCTTTATATTTATATTTATTTTTATTTTTTTATTTGTTTTAGGCCAGGCAACCCTTGGTTGACCTCACAGATTGCAAAAACCTTGTCAGTTTACACTCCCTTATTTTTTAAGCCTATAGCAAGCACCTGGTCTTCCCAGGTGGTCTCCCATTCAAGTACCAGGCCTGATCCTGCTTAGCTTCCGAGATTACACGGGATCAGGCTTGCTCAGGCTGGCATGGCCATAGACTCCAAACATGTTTTATACTTGTCTTCAGTAGGACTAAACATTGACTCATACATTTTATTATAGGCTCTAAACCTTAAACCACAGTTAGCTGTACCCGAAGTGGACTTTGATTTAAGTCAGGGCAGTCAAATTCTTTTTTCCATGATCATTTTGATTTACTTGAATTGAGGACTTGAGTTTCTCAAATTGTAAAGTTGAAAATTTTTAACAGGCATATTAAAGAAGTAAAATTCAGTTCACACAGAGAGAGGAATGAACTAGAGGCACAAACAAACAAACAAACAAAAATAAAGCAGAGACATGAGTCTGTGCAAGTTAAATGAAAGAAAAGTCAAAGAACGTCTCTCAAGTTCCTCAAAATTCTTCTGTTTCAGGTGTCAGCCCATAAGAATCCTGGTGACACTTGTGGTCTTTGGTTACATAAAATACTTCTGAACCTTTATGTTCAATTTTTTTTTTCTGCTCTGCTCTTGGAAAAGAATTTGCTGTAACATGGAACAAAACATTCTTTGCTATAAAGTCAAAGACTAGTAGTAAAAGATATAGAAGGAATTTATACCTAATAAAGAATCTTAAAAATAATATTAGCATGAATAATAAAGGTTAAAAGTACTGTAAATATTATTTTTATTTGAATCAAATTTATATTGTTTGATGTCAAGCATTATACTCTGTTACTTAATTTTTAAATCATCATTTAGTTTTGATCACAACTCTACAGATAAGACCATTTTCTAAATAAATTTATCCAGATAAATTTTTAATGCAGCAATACATTTATAATAAAAATATGTAAAATAAGTAAAATTATGAAATAAGTTCCAGAGGTATAAACAAATTTGGCTAGTATCATAGAAGATACATTTTCATTTCTCTGCAAAATTAATACAATCTAATTATTAGATGAATTAGATAACTTCCAAGATATTAAAGTAAAATAGAACATATAATTAGAAGAGAACAATATATATTTAATCCTCATGGAAAACATCATAATGATTAAGTGAAAGATATTATTTGTACATTTTCTTTTAATATTTTGAATAAAGCTTCTGTCAATTTTTATAAAATAAAAAAATTGCTTGAATAATTTTTTCACACTTTGGCTGTTTCACAAACCCTCCATTATAATTAGAATTCTATAACCATTAATACTATATCCTAATTAAGAAATCCATTAAGTTCCTATAATAGTTGCTTTAGAGATCATGTTAAATTTACTGAAGTTTTAAATAATAAATTCATGTGATGGGATTTTAATGTGCAATTTAAGAAGTTATTAATATTTGAAAGGAGCAGTCATTGCTTCTGTGTTCAATCAATACTAAGTTTTTGTCATATACTTAGTTATCAATTTTACCATTTCTAATATTTCATGACTATTCTTAAGTGTTCTTCACAAAAAGGGATATCTTATTTTAGTGAAACTTCTTTGCTTAAGAATTAAGTATTTATACTCATTCATCTTAATAAAACAAAATGAGCTTGATATAGATTAGTTCTACTTCTTTATGAAGTGTGACCTCCTATGACTTTTACTTTGTCAATACTTTTTTCATTCCTTAGCACCAAAATGCAAAAATTTTGTACCATGTAGTTTACACTTATAAAGAACACGATAGTAACGACAATCTAGGGAGCCAATTGTAAGCCCTGGGACTCCTGAAAATTGCTTGTGTTGTATTATCCATTCATGCCACAGACTTTCTTTGGGCATTGGTTTCTTCATTTGTAAAATAAAAAGCCCCAGTAGAGTGACCTACCTGTCATCATTAAAAGATAAAAATCTATTTTAAATTACCTAGTTAAGTAAAATTTTGAAGCTATTATAAAAGGCACCTATAATTGATTAGTTCAATAATATTCTTAGTTTTGTAAGCAATCACCAAACACATATTTTTTAAAATTAAAATTGAAAAATATATTTTAATTAAATCACGTATATCCTAATTTATTTTCAAATGACAAGTTAGGAAAGATAATTTAATATTGATATAATAAAGAGTCCAGCTGATCTTTAGAATTCAGTTGTTTCGTTTGTGGTCTTATCACTTAAAAGAAATTTGAAACTAGATTGAAGGGACAAGAAAAGAAATATAGAGATGTTATGATAATACAAGCTACTCAGCAGATAATTCTGTTCAGAATGGAGGATTTTAAATGCCTTACTAGGAACAAAAGCAAAAAAGGTCCCTGTAACTAGAGTAGAGTAAGCAAGGGAAGGAAATAAATTTCACAACACAAGGGCCAGAAACTTTAAGGCTACATAGATCAAGACAGAAAGCTTGGAAGTCATTATGAATGTAATAAGGTACCATAACAGAGTTTTAGCAGGAAGCATTGCAATTATTATTACTACTATTTTAACTTTTTATTTGAAATAAAATTTGATTTAATGAAAACTTATTTAGTTGAGGGACTTCCCATATATTCTTCACCCAATTTTTCTCCTAATAACATCTTATATAACTGTGCTACATTGAACAAAATTAAAAAATAAACACAGCTGCAGTGAATATTCAGGATTCAATAGTTTTTCCATTTATATATTCTTTTCTGTTCAAGTGTCCAACTGAAGATACTATGTGTCATGTCTCCCTAAGTCTTCTTCAATCTATTGACAGTTACTTAGTCTTCCCTTGATGTTCATGTAAAATGTTTCCTACTTTGGGTTTATTTGATGTTTTATTATGATTGGATTGAGATTATAGATCCTGGAGAAGAATAACAGAGAGACGACATGCCCTTTTCACAGCATCATATGGAGAGAAATGCCATGATATCAGCATGAGTTACCATTGGTGATGTTAACGTTGATTACTTGGATAAGCTGGTGTTGGGTTTCTACACACAATTTCCCCCCTTTCTATACTATAGTTATTAGAAGCAAGTTGCTAACTCCAGACGATGATAAAAGGGAGTAAAATTGAGCTCTACCTCTCTGGTGGGAGGAGTATCAAAGAATTTCGAGTGTTTTTAAAACCACTACAGTATTAAATGACTATTATTGGTTGATATTTTTAGGTTATGCAAGTTCTCTGTTTTTTCTTGAAGTTTTGCCCACTAATATTAGCATTCACCTGTGAATACTATGTATAGCAATTATACTGTATTGTTCTAATGGTAAATTTCTATTTCTTCATTTTTTTCTAAATTTATTATTTAGAATTCTCTAAGGAAGATTTGTCCCTTCTCCTCTATTTATTGATCGAATAATCATTTATTTATCTGCCTGGTCTTATAGCTATGTATTTTATTATTTGGGTTATAGTCCAATATATCATCATTTACATTGTTTCTCAAATTGTTCTACATTTAGCTATCAGGAGAGCTTTCAGGTTGGCTCTGATGTCCCTTTGATGTAGCCCAAGTTCTTTACTTTTTGAGTATTTTCTTATTTTCTGGCACTACAACATGCTATGGACTCATATGTTCTCAGACTTAGAATTATCTTTTTCTCCATTGATTCCATGTTCTTTTTACTGAAGAATTGTATTTAGACACTAAGGTAAGGGTGCTGGGTGTGCTCACTGCTACTGAACTGTCACTGTTTCTAGACATCTTGGTACACCAAACTAAGAAATATATGTTTGAAATATACATAAAACCACAAAGTGATAATTATTTCTACTTCTATCTATATTAAAATAAACATGAGTTCATACTGATATCTCCGATCACAATCCAGTACCATATGGTTTGTTCACTATATCATAAGTTCTTTCTCAGACAGTACAAAATTTGGTGCTCAGTTTCAACAATGTTTTTATTTGTGCACTTTCAATATTCATGTAAAACATTTTCATAATTGTTAACCCCTCCCCTGTGAGAAACAAATCAACCAGTTAAAGTATAGTTTTTATGTTCTTTTGCTTTTTTAAGTTTATAGTATTCTGTAAAAATGTTCTTTTCAAAAGTTACCTAAATTAACTATTTTTTTTTTTTACCACCGTTTTGGGTGAGATTATGTCACACATTTGTAATACCTCTAGGTTCATTTGTCATGGTCTGCATTTCCTCCTGAGATTCCCTAATATCTTGGTTGATTTTCTTTTAATTTGCATGTAGTAAATTTAGCTCTTCATGACATACAGTTCTACAGGTTTTAACAAATGCATGGGGATTATTATTATTTTCTATATTATTGAAGCGCTACTCAAGAAGCAGTTGGATCAAGAGGGAAAAGTTGTGGACAAAATTGGTAGCAATGAGAATAATTATAAAGTTATTGCTATCATCTGTGGGGGAAATGATTTTAACAGTAAGATGGATTTTCAATATTATTTTCAATATAATTGATATTATATTCTCTTTCAGACAATTATGATGTCCTTATTTTTACGTGATAGATTTTTAAATTCGATATAAAAGATTTTATTTTCTAGTTTGAATAAAAAATCCTAAGAATACTATGCTAGATATAGTCTCATTTATGTGTTAAGATTTGTAATGTATTTAAAAGTAGAGTTAATATGCCTAACTGAAAGATTGGATGCCAGACCTGAGGACAAAAGATAATTTAAGAAAAACTCTGAGGCGTTTAACTTAAGTAAATGGTGGCTCATTTAAAAGAACTAGTAAGGATTTTTAGAAATTTAATGAACACATTTTGTTCCCTAAAACAACAAAAACAAAAATTATATAGATTAAAAAAATAATGCAAGATTAAATATAAAATGTGTATTCTTCTAAGTAACAAAGAAAATATTTTATATTTATCTGTTATCTCAAGAAGTTTCTTATCTCTTCTAAATGCACAAAATAGGAGAATGAGCTTGTATGCAAAAAAAAATTATTAAATCATTTTATATCAGTAGAGTGTTCTCATATACATGCTGTTTGCAATCCTTACTGTTATGACACAAAAAATAAAAAATAATTTGTTGTCTTCCACTTTATTAAAGAGCATAAAAGGTACTAGTATAGTACTTTGAAAATGCAATAGCACTGCTACCTAGAGAACAAACAAATGGCCTACAACCATATGAAAAGACACTCAACATAGCTAGCTATTAGGGAAATGCAAATCGAAATCACAATGAGATACCATCTCATACCTGTTAGAATGGCTATAATCAACAGGACAAGTAATAACAAATGCTAGAGAGGATGTGGAGAAATAGGAATCCTCATACACTGCTGGTGGGACTGCAAATTCCTACAGCCACTTTGGAAAACAGTACAGAGAGTCCTCAAAAAAACTAAGAATTGATCTACCATATGATCCAGCAATCCCACTATTGGGTATTTACTCCAAAGACTTGGAAACCGATATCCGAAAAGATATTTGCACATAGATGTTCATAGCAGCATTATTCATGGTGGCCAGGATATGGAAGCAACCGAAATATCCTACAATAGATGATTGGATAAAGAAGTTGTGTTACATATATACAGTGGAATATTACTCAGCCATAAGAAGAAATAAAATACTGCCATTTGCGACAACATGGATGGACCTCGAAATAATCATGGTAAGCAAAATAAGCCAGACAGAAAAAGTAGAAAATCGTATGATATCACTTATATGTGGGATATAAACCTAAAAACAACAAATGAACAGGACAAAAAGAGACTCATGGACATGAACTATCAACAAGTGGTTACTAGAGGGTATAGGGTGGGAGAAGAGGGTAGGGGTAGATGAGGTAAAGGGGGTCTAATATTGGGGATTACGGGGAGGGTGAAGTAAAGAGGATTAAATATATGGTAGCCGAAGGAAACTGGACTTTGCATGGCAAACACACAATAGAATATATAGGTGTCAAATTATAATGTACAGCTGCAAATTATATAATTGTATTAACCAATGTTACCCCAATAAACTTAATATAAAAAAATGCAATGGGATTCTCTTAAATTTTTTTCCTCTAAAGACGAAAAAAATATTATTGTGATCCATTGTTTCTTTTTATTTAAACCAAAACTAAATCTAAGATACTTGAGTTAATACTTTCCCCTTCTAAATATTACTTGTAAAGCCATCACACATGAATAAAATATCAGAGGCCCGTTTGTAATCTAGTATCCACCATTCCCAGTTTCTTAGTACACTACTGCCTATTTTTCCATTCACTTATAATGTATAACATGTTAGCATGCATACCTGATAGAAAATGTCAAGATGAGAAATAAAATGTCATAGTGCAACCTGCCTTAATTTTTTAATTATCCATTTTTTCAATTTACTATCTGCTAATCTTCACTTTTGATTACATCATAAAGGATTACAAAGTTTTTCTTCATTTGATCCTTCTTTGAAATAGCTAGTTTAAATCTAACTAGAAGAAAAATCTAAGAGGTGCTTATTCTTCTAAAACATATTAAAAACATATTTAAAAATAAACAAGTCTTCAGTTCCACTAAACTTTTAAATTATCTTAACTACTTGATTTTTATTTAAAAAAAAATTTGACTCTTTAACATGATGAACTTTATCAACTATCAAAAGATAAGAAGGAGAGAGAGGAACTTTAAGGTTTAAATGACTATATTTTTAACATTTGTGAGCTCTGAGAAAATGGTTTGATGTAAGGATGTTAAATCAATAACTAAAGGTTAACACTTTGTTTATGTAACAAAAGTCTGCATTGATCTTTTAAAATGAAAATCATGTGAGAATTTACATTCATAATAAATATACATCTCTGAATCAATGTGGAGATCACTTGTCATAAATGCTCATTTGTGAAGAAATGGGTTAAAGTTTAGATAGAAAAATAAATTGTTCAAAACAGGGGAATCATAACATAGTAACAAATATAATGGAGAAAACAGGAAAATATAAGAAATAAAGAGGATTTCTTTGGTATTTTTCATATTCTATGCTATGAAAGAATTCTAAATGTCACTTTTAAGAGAAAAAAATTCCTCTTGCTAATTAAATACAACAAAGAGGTATTCCTGAAAACCAGTAATGCCTTTTGCCAGTAATTCAATAAAGATACAGAACTTTTAATGGAAAAACTAAAAGGTAAGGTAAGGGTATATTTAGTATATTACTCTTAAGATTATTGATACTCAGACTAGAAAATCATATCTGTTTTTTCTTTAATTTTTAACAATCTGCCTCATAAAATAAAAACATAATTGTTTAGAAGAGAATATAATATTAATCATATTGAAAATCCAGAAAAAAGTCAACAGAATAAGTTCTCAAATAAATTATTATATTATGAATAAATGTCTACAAAAATATTCATCAGAGTAGGAAATTTATCTTTTTAATCTACTGCTTTATTCTCGTCATAAATGTTTTTCAGAAAAAAATAATATGTGGTATACTTAAACATAACATTATGATTTTATATTTCTTATGCATAATTAAATAACCAGAATTTTCTAGGTAAAATTTTCCTATTTAATTTGAAAACAAAATGACTCACAGAATTTACATCATCATCACCATTATTATTATTAATATTATTATTATAATTTTTCAGATATAACTTTTAACCTTGAGCATTTGAAGTATACTTTCAATCTATGATATGTAGGCAATCTTTTAATTTTGCATTAACTAATATACCTTTATTGCCTGTCATGTCCCATGACTGTGCCAACATTCTTCACATTTATTGTTATTAAATTTGTAAGAAAAAATATTTGATTATATTTTAAAATTTATATATCTACAAATTAAGTTGATAAAGTACTTATAACTGAGGATAAGACAGATATTGAATAAATTATCAAGCCAGAAGAGCAACATAAAACTTAAATCAGACATTGTGCATTTTCAACAAAATCACTACTGCCTCCAAGTGAAAACCAATTAGTGTATCTGGAAGGATTTAGAATGAAACAGAGAGCGTGATATTTTTCAGGCCAAGAATGGCAGTCCTAGGCTGATGGCGAGTATCTGGGTAACCCTCTGGAAAACACAACACTGCCAATATATGAGGTGGCTCCATCAAAAACCTGTGTCTGTCCAGTTTTTCTTCTTGGGATTGTAGACATATTAAAAATCATGAGATGAGAAACACCATAAACAGGGTTTTCAAAACTGATTTCGATTTGAAATTAACGAGGTATTGAAAATTAGGAGAATTTTCTCTTCTTCACTCCAACTTCTTAGCTGCGCTAGCTAGCTCTTCTATTAGCACTGAAGCTAGTTTTCAATTCAAGCCAATACAATATTATGAGACTTTGAAACCTGTTCTACAACATACAATTGACTAAGTATTATGTAAAGATAACAAAAATTTGGTCTCTGTTTTTACAGAGATTAACATATTGCAAGAGAGAGAAATATAAAAAATAAAAATAAGTCCTGGGATGTTAGGAATAAAATGGAATGGAAATGAGGGTTCAGAGGAAGTAGTGCCTAACTCACTTGAATGCTCACAAGAAAGTCAAACAAAGCAGGTTACACAGATGATGACTCTTGAATTGTGAACAGAAAACTTGCACATGGACACAATGCGAATTAACATAGTAGTTAAGATAAAAGATGTCTGAGGGGCAAATAAACAGATAAATAAAACAGTATCAGGTATTTAAGAGGTAATCATAGCTCTTATAAGATAGTTAACACTATTATAGGAGTTTGGATATTACTCGATCTCAGTTTTGAAAAGTATTAGATGAAATCAGATTCATGTTTAACTATGACATTTAATAAATTAAACTTTTGTAATCAATATTTGTTGAGTGACTATACTATTCAAAGCATTATGACATTATATTTTCTAGTAAAGGGAAAAGCTCAAAATGATAGTGAAGGGTTGCAGAATATGCCACCCCAAAATATTCCACTTTGGCATAAGGATTATTTTGAGCCAAAGACACTTAAAAAACAGCAGATGTAAGAAAGGCATTCTAATCTCCCCCTTTTTTTTCCCTGAAAACAGAAGATAAAAACTCCCATGTGGAAGAAATCCTCACTGCACCAGTTAAACAGAAACATTCTTTGGCAGAGTCAAATCCAAGAGAATTCTGTACAAACAGATTTGGTTAAAATATTTCTTAATTTCATTTAGTCTCCCGTATATCTTAATTATATTTCCACATTTGCCTCTCTTTGTTCAACCTAGCATAAAAGCATTTAGGTTTTGCCACTTCTTGGGGTCTTCATTGCTTTGAGCGCTCCCATGTCATAAAAACCATATATTTGGATGCTCTGCTCTTGTTAATCTGTTTTATATCAGTTTAATTTTTAGGTGAGGCTGAAAAACCTGAAGAGGCTGTAGGGAAAATTTTGCCTCCCCTATAATAGAATATGCTTAAGACTGATGATTATAAACATATTGGGAACCTTTGTGATTTAATTCCTATTTAATATCTATATAAATCTACCAATTAAACAAGTTTTATTAACACTTTTGATATTGCAAGATGTACAGGATCATTTTCAAACAGTCCATGTCATATTTGCCAGCAGAATAGATTTATTGCATCGAAATAGGAAAGGAGAAACTTGTTTGTTTGCTTTTCATCTTTGGCTAATTTTCTCTATCTCTAGAGTTCTGCTCCAGATTCAAAATATTTTTAAATTGTTTCCTTCCTAATGACTCATCTCTCCTTTATACATGAAAGAGACATATATTTTCTTATATAAGATATATTATAAAGTACAAAGAAAATGTGTAACATCTCTTTGTTTTTTACTTATTTGTTTAGCGTTATATAAGCACTAGACTCAGTTCCCCACCCTCTGGATAACATAATGAGCAGGACAGACAGGATACCTGCCATAGTGCAATTGTGCTTTAGTGTAAGAAACAAAAAATAATAAAACGAATGACTCAAATAAATATAGAGTATTTAAGTGTTATGAAGGAAATGCTATGATTCTGTGATACTGAATAAGAAGGAGGATGACCTCCAGGAAAGGATGATATTCAACTGAGACTTGAAGGATGC
The DNA here is from genome assembly GCA_028627145.1 of Eidolon dupreanum. Taxonomy (NCBI): domain Eukaryota; kingdom Metazoa; phylum Chordata; class Mammalia; order Chiroptera; family Pteropodidae; genus Eidolon; species Eidolon dupreanum. The sequence goes on from CM053508.1 coordinate 26,724,503, forward strand.
TAGGGGCCAGGAATGCCAGGTGGCAGGGTAAAGAGTGAATAATAAATGCAAAGGCTTTGAGTTTGGGAGAATGTGCCATGTTTTTTCTTGCAATTGCCAAAAGCCATTGTGTTCATAAGAGAGTGATTGAGAAGGGGTTCTAAGAGATGAAATTAGCAAAGTGGGCTAGATCATGTAAGGATTTTATAGATCCTGGAAAAAGGCTTTGATTTCTTTCTAAGTATAGTGAAAAATCAATGACTTTTAGCTGGGAACAGCATATTTTGTTTTGTAAAAGAAGATTTTTCTATCTGCTAAGTGGAGAGACTCGATAAAGAAGCAGGAAAGCCAGATAGGAAGCTAGAATATACACCTAAACAAGAAACAATAGTGACTTGACTTTACTAAATTTGTGGAGATGGAAAAATTAGAATGCATCAGCAATGTAGTTTGGAAGTGACATGAACAAGATTTGAAGGTTGATAGAATGTGATTGTCTACAGATTTGAGGATGAATTCTAGGTCAGATTATACTGATTTTAAGTACAGAATCTCCTTTTCTTAAATTATATAATTAATTTTATAAATCCTGTCTGTCCTGCTCATTATGTTACCCAGAGGGTGGGGAACTGAGTCTAGTGCTTATATAACGCTAAACAGATTTTGCTGGGGAGGACAACAGCAATAGCATAAAGAGAAGATCTCACATCTACCCTTATATATTAATAAATACAAAAAACCCAATGGCAACCTGAAACATGTTGGTTGAAAATAGGAATTAGAGCAAAGTATATCCTCAAAAGAATACCAATAATTCCATTGCCTATAGTACTAAGTAATGAATCAGAAAAGTTATCAAGTGTTAAAGATAATTTCCTTGACTGAAATAACAATAACCTAGCTCAAGGAGAAAGTAGAGTGAATTCTGACAAACCCTATCGATCACCCATAAAATTTCAAAATCAACTATGTGGGCCACTCATGGAAAAATAGGAATTACTTTTCTGGGAACTTCATTCTTCACTGCAGAGCATCATATTACAATGACTCACAGGAGGCTTTTGGTTTTATAATGAAATAATTTTTAATATTAACATAAAATTCATTAAGTTAAAATAAGAATCCCATTGTTCCCCTATAAATCTACTTATTTCTGATTTTCATTCTCTTTTCCTGATTTTTTCTTGAATTAATTTTTCTTCTTTCCTAGATTTTCTTTATCGTTATAACTTTTAGCATTTTGAGTGAAATGATTACTGCATTTTTTATTTTTATTTTTATACTTGTATTACAAAATAATGTGCTATCCTCTAAGTATAGACTTGGCCAAATCGTATAGATTTTTCTGTGTACTTTTCTTATGATTGGAATTTTCTAAATATTCTGTTAAAACCACTTTTATTTTCCCATTTAATCAAAAGCTACCTCTGAGAATAATTTTATTTCTAAATATTTGTAAATAGATATTTATTTTTTAAATTGTATTTAAATGTTTATAAGATTTCCCTTTACTAATTTTGGTATTTTTAATTCTTCAATATTGTGTTTTCTTAAATTTTACTCTGAAAAAATTGGAAGGTGTACAATCCATAATTATTTAATTCCATTTCAATTCTTTGAATATTCTAGAAATACCAAGTTATCAATAATGAAAATGACAAGCTATTATTTAAAATATATTTAAATGTCATGCAATTATATTTTTTCCTACTTCTTCTGCCATTTGCTTCTACTCTTAATGTTGTAGGTATACTCTATGATTTTTCTTTCTAGTCTTTTAGAGTGAAAAGTTTATTAATATTTAGTGCACTTATTAATACACAACTTATTAAAACAAAAGCATAATTGCCTTCTGAGTTTTACTAATATTTTAAAAATCTAATGGTAACATTTTCAAGTGAGATTAAAATCATAACTACAGAAAATTTAAATAAACGCCAGTAATGAGATCCATGGCTTATGGCCTAAGACAGCTTATTTTTTTTAATTATACTTTCTACCTCCGTATTATTATATGATGATAGGAAAACTGGAAGTTTCTTCAAAATTTTTTCCAACATTCAATTAGATAATCAATTTATTTATCCTCAGAAATGAATAAAATAGAAGACAGGATAATATCAGTATTAAAAATAGTAAAAATGTCTACGGCCATGCTACCCTGAACAAGCCTGACCACTTCTGATCTCGGAAGCAAAGCAGGGTCAGGCCTGGTTAATACTTGAATGAGAGACCACCTAGGAAGACTAGGTGCTATAGGCATAAAAAATAAAAAAAAAAATAAGGGATTGTATGCTGACAAGGTCCTTGCAATCTGTGAGGTCAACCAAAGGTTGCCTCGCTTTAAAAAAAAAAATAAAAATAAAACCAAAAGTTTATTCTTTATATATGTATTATCTCTTTGTCTATGATGAATTTTAAAATATATATAAATAACTGAATTCTTAAAAATAGGAATCCATAATACAGTCAAAATGTTTAATTAAAAAAAATACTTTTGCAATGTAGAGGATCCTTTTTAAATAAAATTTGCATGTATTTAAGGTGTACATTCAATGATTTAATATATATATAGTGAAATGATTACTACAGTCAAGCTAAATAATATATCACTTCACAGTTACTGCATTGTGTGCATGTGTAGTAAGAACACCTGAAATCTGTTTTTTGGCAAATTTCCAGTATTCAAATACGTATTATTGATGACAGTTATCATGCTCTACATTAAATCTCTGGACTTATCCATGCTACATAACTGAAACTTTGTACTCTTCAATCAGCATCTCTCCATTTTCCCCTCCTTTCTGCCCCTGGTAACCATTGTTCTGTTCTCTGCTTCTATGTATTCAACATTTTTAGATTCTATATATTAGTTAGATCAAGGAGTTTTTTTTTTTCTTTCTGTATCTGGCTTATTTCACTTAGCATAATGTCCTCAAGTTTCATCAGTATTGTTACAAATGGCATTATCTTCTTTTTATGCATGAATAGTATCCATTATATGTATACACCACACTTTCTTTATCTATTCATCTGTCAATAAACACTTAGGTTGTTTTCATATGTTAACTTTTGTGAATAATTCTGTAATGATCATGGGGTTGCAGATACCTCTTAGAAGTACTCATTTTATTTCCTTTGGGTATATACCCAGAAGGATTGCTGGATCATACAATAGTTCTATTTTAATCTTTTTCCAAACTGTTTTCCAAAAGCATCTGCATAATTTTTCAATCTCAACAAGAGTGTACAAGGATTCTCTTTTCTCCACAACTTTTCCAACATGTGTTAACTTTTGTATTTTTGATAATAGTCATCCTAACAGATGTGAAGTAATATCTCATTGTGGTTTTGATTAGCTTTTTCCCTGATGATTAGTGATGTTGAGCAACTTTTCATCAATCTGTGGCCATTGATTTGTCTTCCTGAAAAAAATGTCTGTTCAGATCCTTTGTCCATTTTTTAATCATGTTCTTCTTCTTTTGTTTGTTTGTTTGTTTGTTTGTTTGCTATTAAGTTGTGAGTTCCTTTATATATTTTATATATTAACTCCTTTTCAGATATACAGCTTGCAAATATTTTCTCCTGGTCTGTAGGTTGACTTTTCATTTATTTGGTTATTTCCCTTGCAGAAGCTTTTTAGTTTGTTGTAGTTCCACTTTTTCATTTTTGCCTTTATTGCTTGAGCTTTTGGTGTAATATCAATCATTGTCAAGGCCAAGTCAAGGAATTTACCCTCTATGTTTTATTTTAGGATTTTTTTGGTTTCTGGTGTTGTTACATTTGAGTCTTTCATCAATTTTGAGTGGATTTTTGTTTATGGTATAGGATAAGAGTCCAATTTTATTCTTTTTTATGTAGATATCTAGTTTTCCTAACACTATTTTTTGAAGAGACTATCCTTTCCTCATTGTGTATTCTTGATGCTCTTGTCAAAATTAATGCTTGGGTTTATTTCTGGACTCTCTATTCTGTTTCATTGCTCTATGTGTCTATTTTTATGCTATTACCATGCTATTTTGATTACTATAGCTTTGTAATATAATTTTAAATCAGGGAATATGCTACCTGATATGTTTTTCTAGTCATTAGCTTCAATAACGTAACAAGTATAAATACTATATAAAGTAACTAAAAACTCATTTGAAAAATTTTTAATTTTTAATTTAAGAAGTGTTTTAAACTTTAGTTTTGAAAAATACATTTTTAATTTTATTTTTAACCAGTTTCTGCCATCTTTGTCAAAGACACTGTAACAAAAGTTTAAAATTTAACATTTATTATTCTAAATTTAGAAAATCAAATATTTCTGTGTTATTTGTGTGGGTTAGAAATATAAAGAAAAAAACCAACATTTTTTACAAAGTTAATTTATAAACCATTTCTTTTACAAAGGCAAAATTTTTTGATTCAGAAATTTTTGTATTTAACTTTTCTAATTACCTTATTTAATATAATAACATATTTTTTCTTTTTAATTTATTTAAATTTATTTCCTACACAAATAAGCAAGTTTTAAAAAAAAATTTCTATTGGTTACAAGGTAGAGTTATCAAGGCCCAACACTTTTATCAATGACCTTTTAAAAAGATGTGCCAACAAAAAAAGCAATACAAAAAATAATTTTTTAAATGCCAGTGTACATGCAAATATTGCAGGGAAAATCACACACCAAATATGAGAGTCAGCCATATGGTTGATTCAAAATTATGAGGATCACCCCAAAACTGTTCCAGAATAGCTCTAGCATCCTTCTGCTATATTGCTTGGAACCTTTTAATTATCATTTCTTTTTTATTAAGTTGCTACAGATAACAAAGTGGTATTTATTACTCTTTTATATTCAATGTATATTAGACCCCTAAATAATTTCTCTTTAGTAACTAATGCATCTTCTTTCCATTCTACTTTTAGTATTTTCAAAATTAATAGCCAAAGGAATAGAAAGAACACAAATAGGAAGCACAGAGAAATATCTACTCTGAAATATCTCAGTACCTTAATATGCTCCAGTAGAAGTGAATCTCCTACCCTTCTTTAGTGAAGAAACTGAATATCTTGAAAGTTGTGCTGTCGCATTTGAATTATACTTTCTATTTCCACAAAAGAAAGGTCTGATTCTACTTTATATGTTTCAATAATTAAAAAAGGATTTATGTTGGTCACCTCCATTTTTTCAAATTCGCCTAAATTTTCAACACTGATATTGTGAACACTACAGCTGTGGAAGTTTCCACTACTTCCTTGTAATTGCAACTCTACGAAACATGTTGTTTTTTTTTTTTTTTTTTGATAGAAATCTTAGTTCTTAGTTCCGTAGTTAAACCAATGAATGTAATTGAAAAGCTGTGTTCTATACTTTTAGTCAATTTCAGGAATATTAATAAAATATCAAGATACCTGCTGAAGTGATAAAAGGAACAATTAGTTCATGGGCAGAAAGTTATTTTTTTAATGCTTTGAAGCAAGCTGCCTTTGCAAAACTTTGAAAGTGACCATCAGTATAATTAATTTCATGAAGAAATGTGTTTAAATTCTAGAAAATATAAATTCATTAACTGACCTAATGGGAAGTGTGCAAATAATTGTACAACTAAGGAAATAAGGCTATTCATAGCAAACTATAAAATTCCAATATTTTAATAAACAATATTTAATAACTGAGTAAAAACATGCTGTCAACAGTTTTTAATCAATCAGAATTGATGTCTAGAGCCTGTGAATCAATGGTTTTCTTCATTTTGTGAAGCAAGAATTAACAATCCTTATCAAATTATGAGTTTTTATATGACTGTATTATATCTATAGAACTTTCATTGGAAAATGCATGGAACACTGTGGAGAAAACATAAAAGAACAATTTATTTCTATAAAAAATGCAATTAGATCTATTTAACATTAAGAAGATTTGGAGGGAATATAATTAGATACCCTATACTTATCACTTGATAGTATAATCATTATATAATACAAATGATTACCATTTTATTTACATATGGGTGTGTATACACATATGCACACATAGATCATATCTTATGTCATTAATTTTCTTAACGAAAACATCATATTTGAAATGTGATGTTATAGGCTGAATGTCTCCCCCACCGCAAAGAATACATGTCCTAATCCTCAAACCTGTGATTATGTTAAGGATCTTGAGGTAAGGAGATGAGTCAGATTTTCCAGGTAGGCAACATGTAATCGTTAATGTCTTTATAAAAAAGGAGCAGTGGAATTAGAGGCAGAAAGAGAAGACAATGTAATGAGGGAAAGAAGGAGAGAGAGAAAAGGTGATCTGATGCCTGGCCACAGGCAGTGAATGAGGATTGCCTCAAGCATTTGGTAAAACAGGGAAAAGATGTCTCTAGAGCTTCCAGAAGGAACAAGCTCTGCTGACATCTTGACTTCAGAAATCAAAAGTTCAGACTTTAAATGTCCGACTTCCTAAATGGTAAGATGATTTTTTTTTTTAAGCCACTAAGTTTTAGTTAATTTACCATAGCAGCAATAAGAAACTAGTACAGATTTTGGTACCAGGAATGGGGTTCTGATGTAATAGAAATGCAAAAATGTGAAAGTGGCTTTGGAATTGGGTAATAAGTAAAGGAAGAAAGAATTCTGAGAAGCATTATAGAGAAAGCCAACATGCTTTTAACATACTACTAGTAGAAGTATAGATATAAAAGACTGCTGCTGTGGGCTTACAAATAAATGAGACATATGGTAACAAAACACTATATCATCTTAAAGAATAACTAAATTGTCATAAACAGACTGTGCCTAGAAACATGGACATTAAAAACACTGCTAGTGAAAGCTCAGAAGATAGTGGTAGATAAAGCCTATATTGTCAGAGAGAAGTCTTGAATGATTTTAAACTGTTGGTAGAATATGGATGTTAAAGACACTCTTAGGAATCAGAATGAAATGAGGGACATGTTATTGGAAAATGTGAAAAAGTGGATTGTTATACAACAACAGAAAGCATGGCTAACTTGAGTCCTACAGTTCCATAGAAAGTAGAATTTGTAAGTAATAAACTTAGATATTTGGCTGAGATTTCCCAGCAGTGTTAAAGTTGGGGCTTGGTTCTGTCTTACTGTTTATAGTAAAATGCAAAAGGAAAGAGATAAATTGAGGGATGAAGTATTAAACAAAAGTAATCAGGACTTCATTTAGAAAAATCTCAAGATTTCAAAAAAGCTAAAATTAGGATATTCACTGTAAGGAATGAGTTATTTTAAGAGAAAGTCAAGGATGTATCTGGACAACTTTTTTTTCTAGTGCCTCAGAAGGAACAAAGAGGTACATTATTTGATCACAAAGAAGGTTCTTAGATGATCTTAAGTATGTGACTCATGGATTCATGCAGACATCTCAGTGGAAATCAAATACAGAGATGAGTTAATCTAAGAGTGACCTCTAATGGATTCTCTAATGGAGTGAATCTCCTAGACATAATTGGGAGACCCAGAAGATTCTTAAAAATGTAGTATCATCAGAAATATCATTGGCTTGGACCAAAAGCAACATGGAAGGAAAATGAAAGAAAGCTATCAGACTCCCAAAATTCTACAGGAAACAGACTGATAAAACTACTCAACTGCAAACACATGCTACCCTTCATGAAAAAGGATGTGTGACTCCTAGATTAGAGCTAACAGTCTAGACACAGAACTGAGGGACCACAGGGTGGAGCTTAAGGCTGCAATGTACATTTCCCAGGCTTTGAAAGCTAACAGAGTACAACCAGTTGAATTTTAAATTTGCTTGGATCTGGTGACACTTTATTTTCTTTTTATTTTCTACTTCTTGAAAGGAATTATAACTGTTGTCCTATACTTACACTATTGCATTTTGGGAGCAGATACATTGTATTCTAATTTCCCAGGTGTACATTTGGCAAGGAATTTTAACCACACCCAGAATCTTACCAGTACCTGATTTAGATATGAAATTTGGAACTTTTGAGCTGATAAGACTTATATGAGATTTTAGAGTTGAGTTGATTCTGTAATAGGCTGAGACTTCTTGAGAAATTGGATGAATGTATTTTGAATATGAGTGAAATGTGAGTATTTGAGAGCCAGAGAACACACTGTGGTAAACTGAATAATGCCCCTTCCCCAAAATATATACATTTAATCTCAAAATCTGTTAATATGTTCCTTCACATGGCAAATAGGACTTTCAGATGTGATTAGGGATTGATGATGAGATTATCCTGGATTATATGAATGGGCCTAATGTTGCAGAAACAATATTAAATTTATATATGTGTCTATCATATCATTATCAACATTTCTTGAGTGTTTACTAAACAAATAGAGAATCAGAGAGTTTCTTAACATTTTCTTATGTCTTGTTAAATTTATTAGCATTATCTTATTTAAATTACATTTTAAGATGGATATCGTCATCTTCATTTATAAAGAGGAAAGTAGGAACTCCCAATTATGCATAAGTTTATGCTAGGAATCAAGTTTAGATAAATCGTTATGTTTATGTAAATGAATGAAGTCACACGGTGATCAAGGAAAAATTGAGGACCAAGGAAATAAATAGGCCAAATATAAACCTTAGTAAATATGAACATTAATTAAACATTAGAGAATAAGGATAAATCAACAAAAGTGACTGGGCTATCACAGAGGTCAGTAGTAGAAAAAAATAGTGTTTAAAAAAAATCCAGAGGAGAAAAATTTAAAGGAAGGGCCATTTAAATAACAAAGATGTGGCCAATGACTATTTGAATTTAACAATTAGAAATTATTTTTTTTATTTTTCAGGAAAAATTCATTAAACTTGGCCATCAGATGTCTAAACACAACAATGGGAAAAGATTCAGATTAGTTTGTTATATAATTAAAAGAAAAGTCTCAAATATTATCTGCCATATCTCCTAAATTATTTATTCTTCAATGTAGTATCTTTACTTAATAAAGTCTAGAGAAAAAGATACTTAATCTTAAAAATAAGCAAAACATGAAATAATACATATAAAGTATAATGTTCTCTTTTTCCCTAATTTACTCTTTTATGTTTTCATTTTCTCACAACTATGTGATCAACTCTTAATTTGTATCTAGGAAAAGAAAGTGGGACTATCTAACTTTGTATTTTATAGAAAATACCTTGAGTTAAACAGATTTATTTGACAAAACTTTCTGAGCTGCTACTAAGTATCAAGAACAGATAACAGAAAACACTATAGTGAGTCATTTGAAAGCTTTATGTCTACATAGAAGATACATTTTTATTGTATAAGCTCATTGGATAAATATAAAATTACCACTGTGATAAATAACTTGCAACAATGCAAACATGTAAGTTACTGTGAGACCATTTGATATATAGTTTCTTTTCTCATTAGCATAGCTTCAAGAACTAACAGGTAGTAAAAAGAGTGCTTTAAAATGCATCTCGTTCATAGTTAGATATGATTGTTTGTCATTCAAGAGGAGTATTGTATTCTTTCATAAAAACATTTAAAATATTTTGTCAGACATAAATCTTTTATTTGCATTACCTTCTGATTTACTTTCAGCATATAAGTAATATTTCATTATAAAATTCTTTCATTTATCCCTTGAAATTTTCTGGAAGAAACACATATTTACTTTTATAATAAACCATACTGGCAAAATAAATTCAGCATATATAATTTTGCAATATAGACAAGTGTTGAGCATTGCCTTTTAAAACTCAGAATCCTGTGTCCTAGAAATCCCCCCCAAAATATATTGTTATTTTCAATAAGGAGAATATTGTTACTGTTACAAAGTGTAATGATAAATAAAGTAATTACCGTTTGCTAGTTTTTTGCACATTAAGTAATTTATTAAAGTAATGAAGCAAAATTCTGTTTGTTTTTTACATTATATCAGAGCTGACACTGATACTGTAAAATACACTCACCAGTTATTTCTTGAGAGCCACTGCTCTACACATTCAAAAGTAAAATAACTCCTGGAAACTGAAATTAAACATACCTGGTAACATTATTTCATTATTAAATGTTCTTCTAGAACGGCAGGAAAAATGATGCTTTATTGTCATTTGAGAGGTCAAGAAATATTAAATGATGACATTTTTAAGTGAAATGACAACATAATGAAGTATCTCTTTTAAAAAAACAACTATAACTCTGTTCTTTAGAGATTATTTTAGCAACTTCTAACTTTGCACAGCTAATAAATGAAAATAATGCTGTTTCTACCAAGAAATTAAGGAATGTTTCCTTCTCACTAAAGCATGTCAAACATTTTAAAGCTAACTTCTAAGGTAAATAAACAAATAATTAAAATGATAACCATTAGGTTATAGAGTAATAGTACAAACTTTTCATTCATATCCAATGATTTAACAAATATGAATCATATATAATGTGCCAGATATGATGCTAGATAGTAGGGATGATGGATTCGGCAAAATTCCTTCCTTAAAGAGCTCATAGTTTAAGAAAACAAAGATAAGAACAAAAATGGGATGATATTCCAGGTGCTACTGTGAGAATATTCAGAGCATAACCATAGGTATCTTTTGATAGGTATTAACTAACAGCATGAAGAACTACTAATCAGTCAGGCAAATGTGTGTAAGATTTATGAGTAATTTAAAGATATGAAGGAAAGTAAAAATCAGATGATTTTTTTCTGTTGTGTTCTTATCTTGTTCAGTGTCTGTGTAGGTCCTCGTTTTGCACTTCATGTTTTAGTTTACCCCCAAATATGAATTAATTAAAGCCAGGGATTCTTTTTAATTCAAGTAGGCTTTGAACTGTTACATTCAGAACAATTAAATGAACTTTAAACACTAATGTCCTCAGAGCCTCATCTTCAGAGATTCTGATTTATTAAATGGATATTTCAAGGTGAGGAATTGACTGGAAATGGGAAAAATGTATGACATAATAGTTTAGGATTGGTGGATGCAGAGGGGCTACAGTCCTAAAACAATTATGTAAGTAAAATATTGTCTAAGAGAGCTATTTGAGCAGAAGAGATGTTACTCGGATGAGCAAACTATTTCTCAGGTAGATGGGCTTGCAGAAATTTCCTAAAACAATTAGTGAAATTATTTATTGATTTATGGTTTTATCTTCCTGGGCAGGAATTTCCTAGAACTAAAAATTAAGTTATGTTGACACGATCACCCTCAATTCTCAATCTTTGTTAAGCTATGTGGATGCAGGTGGTCTGAGTTCTGAACACTTGGGAATTTATTATTGATAACATTTGCATGTATTTCAATATTTTCTTTCATTAGAGTTTTTAAAATATATGTATTTATTTTTGTTATGGACACTTTAAGCTTTTCCTAGTTGGTCGTTTGTTTATACTTATATAATATTGAGTTACATAAATTTTAGTTTTGATTTAATTAAATTTCTCAGTCTTTGGTTACTCATGTTTTGTTTTCTTCGTCTTTAAAGAAAGGTCTTTCCTACCTTGATGTCATTTATTTTTCATTTTTTCATTTTCTTTCTCAAGTATAAGATGTTTAATATGTGTATGTTTCTCATCCATTTACTCTTTTATATGTCAGAAATGAAATTTTGAGATTTATTTTAATAAACGCACCTAAAACTATGTATTTCTCTTCAATACTGTTTACTTTCATCCTACAAATTTTAATATGCATTACTTTTATGTGTAGCTCAAATATTTCAAAAGTGCATTTGTAATTTTCTCTTTAACTTTTCATACACTGAAGAGGGTGTGTGCATTTCATTTTATAGATGTTATTCTGTTAGTTTTGTTGTTGTGATATTTGTTTGTTTCTCTCTCTCTCTCTCTCTTTTTTTTTTTTTTTTTTTTTTTTGCTATTAATGGTTTTTACTGAGAATCCCTGTGGCTCCTGATAGAATGTTTTTCTATCATATATCATCTATCTATAATTTATCTAACTCTAAATTTATTTAATATTTTCTATTCATTCTCAAGTTCTAAGAGAGGAACCTTATCAGGGTTTGTGTCCCCACTAAACTATATTGTTTTCTCTTACTTTTCATTTCATTTCTGTATGGCTAATGTTTTTATTTTAACCCTTTTTTAAATACTAATTGTTATGGACTTAATGTTTATGTCCCCTCAAAATTTATATGTTGAAGCCCTAATCTCAATTTTCACTGAATTTGGAGACAGATGTCTAAGGAAATAATTAGGTTAAATGAGGTCATAAGAATGGGCCCCTAAAATGATAGCATTAGTGTCCTTATAAGAGATGCTAGAGAGCTAATTTGCACTATCTGCATGCATGCACCAGATAGGCCATGTGATTCAGAGTGATAAGGTGGTCATCTACAAGTTAGGAAGAGAGCTCTCGCCAAAATCTGAAAAAGCCAGAACCTTAACCTTGGACTTCTAGCTTTCAGAAGCCTGAGGAAAAAAAAATTATTTCTGCTGTGTAAGCCACCCCAGTCTGTGGTATAATGTTATGGTAGCACAAGCAGACTAATACATCAATATAGTTACTATTTTTGTCAAGAGTTAATCTGATTTTTCACTATATTTTACTAATTCATATGCTGAACATTCTTTCATCCATCCTATATCTAAGTATAATTTGCTTTTTTTCTGATATTCCTTTAGTATTTATTTCTTCCACAGGTGTTTCTGAAAGGTAATTTTCTCAATTTTTGTTTCTTTTGTATCCAGAAAATACTTCTTACCTATTTCACATTCATTCTTGAATGATTTTGCATCTGAGTGTAGAAATACATCCAGCAATGTGATTATTATTCAATGAAATATTCTATCATGTTATTATAAACACGTAGCAGTGAATTTCTCAGTATTAGTCTCTAATATTTAAATATCACTTCACCATCTTCTCAGATTATTTTTAGTAATATTGCTAGACCTATGTTAAATTTATTTAATGTATATTTCTTAACTTCATACTTTTTAGCTCTTTTGCTCTCTATGCAGACTTATTGGTCTTTTATAGGTAGTATCTTAACATCTCTTTTCTTCACTCTGTCCAATATAGAACTTATCCTATCAAATACATTTTGTTTTGTTTTGCTTCTATATAATAAATATATTTTTGTTCATTGTCTAATTGTTTAATATATGTGTATATACAAATGTTCTTGTCTTGTGTGTTTATATTATTAACTTATTTTTTTATTATGTAAGTTATTTCTTTACATCTTTTAAAATCTAAAGCATCTTTTTAAAATTCATTTTGATCTACTGCTAATATATGCATTTCTTTGAGAACGAATTTATGTCCTAATTATCTATGTTTTTGTGTCATTCTTAGTATTACTTCCCTGATAGGATTGATCATTTACCTCAAGGATTTACCTTTATATATATATATATATATATATATATATATATATATATATATATATAGTTTTTTAAATAGTTTTTGTTTGTTTGTTTTTTTATTGCTTCCCTTTCCTTTGTCCAGAAAAAGCCCAATTCAGAGCTATGGTTTTTATAAGTAACTGGCATTTTCCTTTCTGCAATTATATTGTAGTTATAGAGCCTGCTGGCTAAACTTAAGTCTACCTGACTTTCTTCCACCTACCACTTCTGTATATAAATACACAACTTATACACACCTAAACCAATGTCAGCTATTTTAAGCGCTAATTTTACTCAAAGTCTAGCGCTCTTGCTACTTGTCAGGTAATCTTGTTCACTAGTCTAACACCAAGCCATCACTGCCAACATCTGCTGCTCATACTCCACAGGCTGTGGCTTCATCTTTAACTAACAACTCTGTGTACTTTTCCACATCTGAAACAGATTGGACCTTACTTTGTTTTGAGAGCAGCAATATTGTTATTAACTTTTAAAAATACCTAAAATAACCATAGGTTTTCAGCATATTGTATTTACATGATTGTTTTGTCAGAGTTAAAAGGGTGGACTCTGTATCTTGATTAATATGAGTGTTGATGGGGTAGGACGGAGGCATGACACAAAGAAAATAAATTCTACTTCTTTATCTAGATGTTCATACACTTATTAACAAATAAAAAATCAAACATAAAGTATGATTTAGAAAAATGTAGACAAAAAGGAAACATAAAAAGATATTCTTTACATTTATTAATGAAATTATGTATTAATGTATTAATGAAATTTTTCCAAAAAAAGGAAAATAAGTTATTTATTCATGCAATCATTAATCTAATGATATGCAAGTGTCATAGGGGAGAGATACTAAGAGTCTACAAACTACGTATTAAATTTAACCATCTTTTTCATAATTAATAATCTCTGGAATACATATTAAGCCTAAATACATGAATAACTCTAAATTGAGGGTCATAATGTTAAACTTCATGATAAGTCTCAGTGAATTTATAATAAGCTATTGAACATAATATGTAGTACAATTATCTGTTAAATTATTATGACTCATAAATATCATATTTCTAATCCATAACATCATAAATTGTAGTTCAGATGAAATTTAAAATTTTTAAATTGTGTTTTTATTTATAGCTTGATTCTATTTTGGTATTTCTTAATCATCAAAAATTTTAAAAACCTTAATTTTAAAAAGGTGGATGTTTTACGAAATTTTAATACTCCAAAGTCAGGCACATATTATTTCTATAGGACTGTGTTTGAATTATCATGTAAGTAATCATTGTCCTCTGGTGGCAGCTGCTAAGCTTGCCTTTGTATTCTACTGGACCACATAAAATTATGCCCAAACACTTCTGGTGAAATACCTCAGTTAATAACAAAGTAGAGAATTATTTACTCAGTTTTCTACCTACCATGGTCAAATGTGAGTAAATTTTCTTATCTTATTCATCACTAAACTATACAACTGTAATTTTTATTGATATATATCTGAAGTAAATATATTTTGAACAATTATACACATATTGTCATATAAATAATAGAGTAATATATAAACAAACAATAAAGCTATTTTAATATCACTAACTAGAAAATAATACTGTTGACACATTACTACATTTCTGTTTAGTATTTTTAAATGAAAATATTTTGTATATGTATATTCGATTTAAAATATTTATGACTATTTTTGTGTTTGGTCTTTTTTGTTTATGACTATTTTTAACTAAACAATTCCTCATACTATAAAACATTTGCCATAAATGAGGTTATTAGCTTCATAATATACTGGTGTGCAAAATTATAGTGAGGTTCTTGTGTCCAAGAATGCAGTAAGGTACATTTGGCGGTGAATTTAGGTTGTTATTGTGGGGAAAAAGTATTGCTTCTTTTTCTATATCTTAATTATATACTATAAATATTAATGTATATATCTTTTCCTTAGTTCATGAACCAGAGATTTAGTATATATTCATTGGGAACATGTTTGCATTGTTTTCTGCTGCAACTTCTTTTTATGGAGTTAAGATATGTGTAGTGGTTTTTAATGAATAGTTGAGTTATAAGTATTAGATATCTCATTTTTGAAAGGTGTCAAAATGTCTGAAAACAGCTTTCAAGCTCCCACAAAGGGCAGACCCAGTTACAGGAACACCACGCACAGAAAAACGTAAAGCTTAAAGCTGTGGCTTACTGTCAGGGATTGGTGGTTCTCCCAGGCCAGATACAATTTCCCCATCGGATGTCTTTATACCAAAAACAAAGCTACATTGTTACTTAGTGTAGCGCCTTATCAGATTATCAGAGGAACAGAGCTAATTAGTTGATCAAACATCAGTTGTACATGTAGAAAAGAAAAAGTTGTGTTAACTCCCTGCACACTCATAATTATTTTACTTTTTCTTTTACAGAGATTTCATCTTTATAAATATTTTGGTCTCTATATCATTCTTGACAAGTTATATACATATGTGTGTGTGCGTGTGTATATATATATACATACACACGCACACACACATATTGGTATATATGTGTATATATTGTATAGATGTTATATATATCACATTTTCTTTATCCGTTCATCTGTTGAAAGATATTTAGTTTGTTTCCATGTATTGGCTATTGTAAATAATACTGAGATGAACATGGGAGTACAGTTATCTCTTTGAGATCCTGATTTGATCACCTTTGGATATATACCTAGAAGTGGGATTCCTGGGTAGTAAAATAGTTCTTTTTTTAATTTTTTGAGATACCTCCACATTATTTTCCACAATGGCTGTTAGTTTCATTTTCTTTTAATATTTTTAAAGAAAGAATCATATATATTTATTTCTAATAAATGCTTTCAGCATTTGAAAGATAAATTCAGTTATAAAATTAGTAAAATCATGAAAGAAAGCTTTCATATCTTTCGGCTATTTTATTCTTTCATAACACATGTGGAATGTTTATTTCTATATATGAACTCTTTGCAGTTATTTATATGCAACATACTCCTTCATACCTCCAGTTCTTTGCAACACGAGGTTCCTCTAGTTTCAAAATTATTTCTCTTTTTATTGTTATGACTAACTCTTAGTCTTCCTTTATAGGCCACCTTAGGTTTTACTTCCACCAGAAACTTTGGATTTTCATCTTTATAATAATGGACTGGTTTAAATAAATTTATTTTTTTTCCATATTAAACATTCTATTTTAATTATTTTGCCTACTCATTATTCACTGTTATCATTACATGGTTGTTTCTTGTTTTTCTCAGTTATTGATAAACTAGATGTCTATCTACAGATATCCAAACATAATTTGCTTGAAACCCTGTTTCTACCCTGTGGAACACCCCAGCCCTCACTAAGTGTCCTGCTGATTTCCTGAATTTGTATATTTTTAGGGAGAATTTAATTTCCCTGACTTTTTTTTCCCATGTACACTAATTCTACTCTATATTGCATTAATATAAAACTCAATCTCAGCTATTTGCTTTAATTGTACCCTACATGCAAACAAAAACAAATAATGGTGATGCATAACTTGCATTAGAAATAGTAAATTTAAGAGTGATATGGTTATGTTCGTTTTTGGTGATAGTAGTAAATTGTATAAGGCATCAGAAAATGGCTTAAGACACAAACTGAGGATTGTCAGATGGAAGGAGGTTGGGGATGTTGTGTGAAAAAGGTAAAGATTTAAGAAGTACAAATTGATAGTTACAAAATAGTCATGAGGATGTGAAGTGCAGCATAATAGGCCATATAGTCAATACTGTTGTAATAACTGTGTATAGTGCAAGTGGGTACTAGCTTAATTGGAAGGATCACTTTGTAAATTATATAAATATCTAACCACTATGATGTACATCTGAAATTAAATGAAATAATATTGAATGCCAACTCTTAATGAGAAATAAAAATTAAAAAAAGAAAAAAAAAAGAAATAGTATTAGATACCAAGATTTGGGTTTTAGATTTGCTTATTGCTACTGGAGTGTCTCTGCATCTAGATCCTCTCAAAAGACAGAGGAAGGAGTCAGAAGGTATATGAGTGTATAATAACCCACGTATTTATACATATATACAAATATTTCTATGTATAACTATCTGTGTCAGTATTAAAATAACATGAGTTCATACTGATGCCTTAAACTCTAACCCATTAACACATGGATCATTTTAGCTTCTCAGTAGCCTCCCACTCCAACAGTGAGAATCCTGGCTCCCGCTATCCGTCGTTCATTTACTTAATTGTTTAATTCTAGTATATATGTATAGTGGTTTAAGAATTGTTAACACAAATCCCCATGGGAAACAGTTTAGTCAAATAGCATATATGCATTTGATTTTCAGTTCCAGTTCTTCTCATTCTCACTATGATAATGTTGTCCTTAATAATTAATGAGTATAAATATTTTTATTATCACAGAAACATGCAAGAAAACTATCAGAGAGAAGTCAATGTGTATATAATGTATCTACGATAATAAAAAAAATAGACAATAAAGCACATAAATTATCTTATTTATATATTTAGCTTAAAATATATGTTGAAGTGTTTGTATCTTTGTTTAATAAAACTAACCACTATGTTTGTGCTTCTTATTTATCAACCAAGGAGTCTATGTCTGGAGAGTTTAATCCCAGAAAAGAAATAATATGAGTCTGGACCCACTAATATTCACAAGTTATTGAAACAGTTTAAAAAATAATACATATGTAATAAAAATAATTCTTGGGAGAAATTAAATGGTTTAATTAAAAACATGAATTATTATGCTCCTATACATCTTATAACAGCTTATTAGCTTTGTTTCACTTAAAAACTCTTTTAGTTGGTTAATGACCTCATAGTTAGTTTGGATTGAATCCAATAACTAAATTCAGTATCTTCCATTCAGAAAACTGCCTACATTCACCTTTTTATTGTTTTCAAACCATACAGAACTGAATTCCTGTGTAAACTAAAATGTTATGTCTTGCCTCTAGTCAGAGAAAATACATTTGAGGAAGTCTATTAGTTTTGAGTCCTGCCACACAGTGGGATAGAAATAAAAACACAATACAATAAATAAGTTAGATATAGTCAAAGAAAATGGAAAATGCACTCATCTAAAAAAAATCTGAACTTTAGTTGTTGGCTATTTTTTTTTTTGCCTTTTAGCAAGTGCAAAATACTGACATACCTAGACACTGACCTATAAATAAATATGTGCCTTTGGTTTTCCATCCAGCATCATTTGCTACAATCACTCTCATATCATCCTCACTCATAGTAATATGGTGTGACTCTTATTGAACTTCACTGGTCTTTCCCCTGACCAACAACTTGCAATCCAAAGATATATTTTATAAATGGAAAGAAAAAATTAGCACACCATCTTTTTAGTATGACTTTGGTAGAAAGAGTGAAGGCCTTTTTTTTTTTCCATATAAGTTTAAGATTAGATAACAAGAGAAGTATAAATCATTTTTTGTGTGTGGATCCTTGAAAAACTTGGCCCCAAAAAGTAGCTTAGTAGTGATAAATATGTTTGACTCTTTTAGTTATTTGGGAAAAACAGCAAACTGCAACTCAGAGTTTTCTGGTCCTGTACTCCACTGGGACTTAAAATTACTACTCCTTCTTCCTGGGAACAGAATCTGTCAAAAAGAAATTTGTGGAAGATTGCCAGTCCTGTTTAATTTATAAGACCAAAAAGGAATCTTGAAAATTGCTGAGTTCTGAAAGATATCTAGCAAGTTTTGTTTTGATTAGGTTTTGGTTTTTATTCTGTTTTATTTTAATAGCAGATGAATGAATTGGATTTAAAGGGAAAAAATAGACTGTGTGGAGAGAATGAAGAAGCAGTGTTAGGAAAGGAGAAATAGTCCAAATGGGACATTCTCTACAGGTACAGAGATTCAAATTCTGACAAAACTTTGAAGAAGTAAAACTAAAGATTGTAGAGTTACTACAGGCTTAGGTTATCTTCAACTAAGTAAGGTAAAAGAAATCCTAGAACCAACTTGTAAGACTGTATTATGGAGCTCTTAAAGAAAATGAATACATTGTGCATATGTTTCATTGTGTAATCTGATAGAACTAAGAATACATAGTTCTATCTACTATATTAAAGCAAGGCCTATTTATTCATAGCATAGGTTATGATGAACTTGGAATTCCCAAGAGTGGCTTTGAAGATGAGATGAGAAAAGTTAGAACATTATACTATTTTATGAATCAATCCTACAAATCTACCAAGAGTAGCCAAATTTAATAGGACTAACATCAGCTCATTTGAAGTTTTGGTACACTGTTACGTACTATACACCAGCAATTGGTAACTGCTTCAAATTGAGCTACGCCTTTAGTGCGTGCTGATGAACCAAGGGATAGAGGCTGCAGTCCAAGATGAGGCAACTTGTCTCTTATACTAGCTTATTAGGCGTCCCAGGTAAAAGCCAATGGGACTGAGTTGAACAGCTTTAGCTCTTATGATTTTGCAATGCCTACAAAATTTTAGCTGAAGGCCATTTTTATTCATTATTTTGATGTGATATAAAATATGTTAGAGTGGTAGTTACATCTAATATTCGCAAGGCCCCAGAACGGTTGAGCAGTGTGCTACAGTAATTATTTTTGTCAAGGAAAGTAGTTATTGGAAGGACTTGATTAAAAATGACTAATTAATAGCATTATCTCAGGGTACTAAGCCCATGTTAATTGTGCATTGTTGTAAGGCAGAGGAAATCAGAGAAAATTAATACGTGTGCAGATTATTACAAAAGATGATTGGTTTATTTAAATTCTGTGATGTACAAAATGTCCTAGATTGCTTAGTAGCAAGCTAGTTTAGCTTTAGATTAGAAGATACTTTCATTTTAGGAAAGTGGATAAGCACATTCATCTGGCCAATGAGATACTGTTTTTAATTCAAAGATGCCTTGCCTCCTTGCAAACACTGATGTTTGAGGATGTTCCACTATATTCAGGAATATGAATTATCTAGAGGCACATAATAAATTTCTATTCTGTCATCTCAAGTATATAAGATACATAATAGCCCAATCAACTTTAAATATTTAGGAAAAAAAATACCTCTCTATATTTTGTAACCCTACCAATGAATGTAAAGAAATTAAAAATGTGTAGTAGTTAGTAGCTATTTGAGGCATTATATCAAATAATTCCTTAAGGTAAAAAGAAAACATGTATCTTAGAAGTTGGTATTGGAAAAACCATATGAGGGTGGATGTCTAAAGCAGCTCCAGAAAAGATATTCTATGCCAAGCCCCATACACATCACTGCAGAAGGATTAAGGAGAAACCTATAAGAAGGATCTTTGTATTCACTTTTGTTAATTTTAATATGCACTTATAGTAAATGTTGACACTGTACCTGGATTTTGGGCACAGAGTGGGGAAAATATGTTATATTTTCTCACGAATATCAGATTGTAAAACTTTATATTTCTCAACATTCCTAATTGCTAGCCATAGACAATAATTGACTATTTCAAACTGAAAATGAGTTTCTATTTTATTTTTGTATGTAAGGTTATTTTTATGTAACCTATATTTAGAATGTGAGGAAAACTAAATATAACGTTTCTGTTTTGTTTTGTTTTGTTGTGTTGTGTTTTTTTTTTTAGTGAAATTGCTACCAAAAACAAGTATATTTTTAACAGATATTGAGGGGAAGTGGAATAATTACAAAGTAGTTAATAAGGGTAGAATGATAAAGCTATAGAAGTAAATCCTTTCACAGAGGGACTCAATAGCAATTCTGGACAAGATGCTATAAGAAATCACTTGGGAGTATAGAGGAGTTGATATCAGTTCTCACTGATATCTCTGCATGCTAGGTTTGTATTTGATAGTGAATAAGGAGTTTATTTATCAAAATTTTTCTACATCAGTGTGGATCTCTCCAGCTGTAGGTCTGACTTTAAAGAATCTCTTCAATAGTGAGAATTTATATATCAAATATAACACATTTCTTTCGGCACCAAGCCATAAATAATATTAGCTGTACTTGGCTCATTGGTAATTTTGAGCACATTAAAACTAGCAATGTGCTCAAAATTTTTAGCATCTCTAAAATTTGATTTGGAAGTCATTAAAGGAAGCTGGTATGATGATGGCAGTATCTGTCTATAAGTGTCTTTCCAAGACAGACTTTTGTGCTTCTCTTCATTTTTGTCAGACCATAGTGTACCTCCCTTGAAGAGAAGCTTATAGCTCTACCCTTCTATTAGTCAGCACTATAAACAGCCATTGCTCCATGTCTAATTGGACAACTTCATTGTCAAATTTACATCTGCTCAGCTGTTTAGCATTAAAAACTAGTTTGGTGAGGTTCACAGATCTGTGAATTTTATAATTCTGTACCAGAAAAGGCAACATCATTTATAGCTATCCTGATTTTCTATTGCTTTTACTTCACTGAGCATATCTTCTCAGAAATACATGGTTCCAAGAGTAGGGACAATAGTTGGTCCACTTGACATATTTGCTGGAAAAGATGGATCTTTGGTTTTTGGAGAAATATTTAGATATTTGCACTGAATGAAATAAATGAATTAATTGTCACAGAACAAAAGAGAAAAGATTTGTTCTTTAGTATCATTCTTGTTGGGGATAGCAAATTTTAAAAATAGAATCCTCACTCTTATAAACCTGAAAATTCCTCCAGACATATTTTATAACTACTGCTCACTGTTCCCAGTAAGGCTTTGATTTAAATAGTATTTTGATGTAAGCATCTCATTTTAAAGTATAAAATTTCTATTCTGTATAAGGCACTGTAGTTGATATTTTAAAAATCATGTGAATAGATAATATTATTCCAATATTATAGACAAAGAAAGAATAAAGTTAGTAACTGGTGGAGACAAAATCAGATTTAAATCCACATAATGCCAAACAGTATATTTCTCTTTTTTTCTTTTCTTCTCCTTTTCTCCTCCTCCTCCTCCTCCTCCTCCTCCTCCTTCTTCTTCTTCTTCTTCTTCTTCTTCTTCTTCTTCTTCTTCTTCTTCTTCCTCTTCTTCTTTTTTTTTATTTGCTATGAACTCCTACCTCACGATGTGCGTTGATGTCTATATCTAGGTGCTAAGCATAGTGTACTGACTTAGTTAATATAGGCCCTGTGTACCCTCTGTATTCTGGAGAGTTTCTGCTCACAGGGATATGAAGCTATATGAAGCAGAAAGTACCATAATGGATGTCATGGGGTTAAAACTGAGGCCTTATACGTGCATATCATACTGTGTGTATTTGATTCTTTCAAATTAAATACACAGAATTTCAGAACAATATGCATACCTTTATGTGTGCTCAGTTCTATCATGTCATAAATTCTGTTTTCATTTGGTCATGTCTACATTATCTCCTCCTGGGATGCCTGACATTGTTACTGAGTTCTGTTTACCTCCTTTTCTTGCTGAGTCATATAGCTCTGTTTCAAACAATTCAACACAAATTTAATATTTTTTCCCTTTAAAGATAGCATTCTGTAATTGACTCGAAAGGTAGAGCATGGTATTATGTTATTACATTATAGATATGCTATCACATATTATATTACATTTTATATGTTATATCATGTCATATTGCATGACATCATATCAGATTATTCTCTTAATGATTTCAACCCTGGCTTAAAATAAGAAGGCAGGTTTATAAAATCTCAATACTTTCATGCTATCAGTTTATATCAGGTTAGGAAATGATAGAATCAATTGTGTAGGTATTATATGTTGAGGTTACTACTTTCTTCACTCAAAAATGAGAGGACATTGTGACTTCATTAGAAAAAAACCAGCATTATTTTTTACCAGTTCACTTTGCTGTACTTCCTGTTTTGTTCAACTATGTTTTAATTAATCTCATAATATGTAGAGATATATCTGTCCCCTAAATTTGGAAATATAAAATACCAATGAGTTATTAACATAGATAAAAAATATGCCAAACTTTCTAAACCTTTCACCACACGAATGCTACATCTTTCTTATTTGAGTCTTTGTGCATAAGCTATAATAACAGACTACATGTTCACTTCCCTGTCTAGTTCCAGAAGAAAACATAAGCCACAAGACAGTATATGACTGAGCCCTTTTGACTCTCTCAGACTTTGAATACACTTGTAAGAATGTTCTCCATAAGAAATATGAACTACAAACTGTATACAAGTATTGGTTTAACCTGCAAAAACATATCAAAGTAAGGTATAATTTAACCATTGACAAACATGTCAACCCTATTGCAAGCAGCTGTTTTTTGCTAATGTCAAGGTTTCACAGAATTATTTTAAGATTAAAGAAAAAAGACTTTTTCTTCTTTTCTTGAAGCAAAGAAAAAGTAAAAAAATCATGACAAGTTCTTATCTAGAAAATGCCATTTCATTCAGTTAATGCCCAACTTTTACATTCTTATATTCATAAACCAGCTCTTTATTTCATCAAATGCAGTTCACATCTGGCTTTGATGATTGTTAATCCATTCTGTCATGAGCAAGGCCACTTGCGGACAGAAGAAACTAATACTGCCACTGGGAGGTTTTGTTTAGGATTTTTATTCCTTTCTTCTGTTTGTTATGAAAAGACACATACAGGGCATTTTGATTGTACAAAAACATGTTGTAGATAAACACTTATTCCTACTCAGACATTATCAGCTTTTAACAGAAATGAATTCTTGACACAGTGTTCTGTAGGTAATTAACCAATTCAGTAATCTGCTGAAGCAGAAAATAAATGAGTACCTAAGGGTGAGTGGCCAATATTTGAGATACTAAGTATTTCTTTTTTGAAATACACAGTCTATATTTAATATGGGAATTAAAATTAGTCACTGCCAATAGAACTGGCAGGAAAGACAAGAATTCATTAAAATTGGAGAAATTTAATCCTTTTATAAAGACTTCTCAGTATCATTTTTATATATAGTCTTAAAGGCATACAGATGCGAGCAATCATTTTAAATTATTCTTGTCAAACATTTCAAATATAACCACTGAAATAAAAAAATACTATATTATACTAAGACATGATTATTCTTACTATTTTTGAAGTGTACTGAGGGAATACTGTTTTCTTCTCCTCCCCCTCCTCCTTCCTCCTCCTTCTCCTCCTCCTCCTCCTCCTCCTCCTCCTCCTCCTCCTCCTCCTCTTCTTCTTCTTCTTCTTCTTCTTCTTCTTCTTCTTCTTCTTCTTCTTCTTCTTCTTCTCCTCCTCCTCCTCCTCCTCCTCCTCCTCCTTCTTCTTCTGGTTATTGACACTTCCTGGAGTATGCAAGGAAAGAACATAGAGTTTGAAGAGAAGGTCTGAGAGAGAACCTAATTCAGAAATGCTTTAAGGGTGAAAAAGGAAAAAATAGCATGTTTGAGAGTAAGGTGGTAAAGTCACATTATATAATGA